>JARHVA010006353.1:700000-937989 GCA_037957365.1 Torreya grandis
TTAGTAGACCATTCTTTTAAATCTTGGGCTCTTTCTTTTCCTTTTCATCCTCACAAATGTCTATGGGTGATGAGGCTAGAGTTATCTTTTGTTTCTTAATTCTATGAGATCTGTTAGGAGGAGGTCTCCTTATTTTTGATATAGAGGGTTTATTTTCTTTAGTTTTCTTCTTCTTTTTAGGAGGGCTGGCTCTTAGAACCTATTCTTCTTATGCAGCAGTTGATGGAAGAACTTCCTCTTCCCTTAAAGGAGCCATGGTGGAAGAATCAATCCTTGATGAGGAGATAGTTGGAACAAGAGGAGCAAATATTTTACTCAGTTTGTGTGGGTGGATTTTCCTCCTCTATGTTAGGAGGTAGGACTAGTTTCCTTCTCCTTCTTTTATCTAAAGTAGTTTCATATGAACCTTCAATGGCTATGGGTTATCTAGTAATACTAGTGCATGTAGTAACTTCTTCTGAAATCTATTGGGCCTACTCTTTAGGAGATTTCTCATTATTTCCCTCTTCTTTCTAAGTTTCACCATTCCCTAGGGTTATAATTTCTTTCCAACTGAATTTAGGTCTAATAATGTTTATTCCATGTTTAGTTATCAACTATATCAGGAAATGATGAGATAGAGCTTTCTCAATCCCCTTCTTGTATTCTTTGGGCATCTTTTTTAGCATTTTGTATAGGTGATTTGAAACATTAATGGTCCTATCATGCCTTAAGTGATTTAAAAATTTAAACTCAAGAGTATAAATTAAAGAGTACCTTCCTTCACAGGTCATATATCTGATGATATATGAGGCTACCTCCCTCTAGGCTATAGGTAGGCTAAGTCTCTCCACACCACATTTATTTAGTACTAGTATTTCATCTCCTTGATAAAATTGTTGTCTAAATTTTTGACCATTGCATTTATCTTACCAGTTTTATCCTATACTTGGTAGCCCATTTGTTTGGCTTACCAATTCTTTAATGACTATGAATGTAATGCCATGTATAATATCTTGCTCTCTTGTAAAGGACCCTAAAAATTCCATAGCAAAGGGTTTTAAAAAATGCTACAATTTCCCAAAATAAGTGGTCCATGTAACTCTGTTGAAAATAGCCCATCTAGCTAGGTCTCATTAAAGTTGCTTGTGATTGTTGGGTTACTATGTCATAACTAACCCTCTCATTCTAGCTAGGTTAGTTTCTTGATGACCCTTTAAAATGATAATTTTCAACACACTCATCTTATAGAGTTATACCTATAGCAAATTAGGGTTTTTTCAATAATGGGGGTTTGTGGTTATAGGTTGTAGGTTATAGGTAATGTCATGCTTTAGCTTTATTTGAATGGGTTATACTCATAAGTGAAAATATTAAAAGTGATTTTATTCATATTGATAGTATGGTGTCATTATGGGCATTTAGTTCATGCATATAAACTATCCTAGAGTACATGGGATTGATTGCCTATAACATTCTCCCCCTCCCATGTGAGGTGTCACTTGTCCCCAAGTGATGTGGAAAGAGAGAGGATGGGGTCATGATGAGGGTATGAGTGTGAGTGGAGACAAGACTTAATGAATGACTTTTTAATGATTAAATATGATTTTCAGTATAATGCATGTTATATTAAGAATAAAAAATGTTTTTTTATGACCAAAATATATGACCTACCTTTTTAATTATTTACCCAAGGTTACATAAAGGATTTGTATGTGAGTGGTTACCAGAATGCAATGATTTCCTAGTATTTATAACTTGACTAAAGTGGGACCCTTAAGTAATCATGAGATCAAAATATGTGAGCCTTCCATGATACCCTCATCAACATGCATGTAATCATGACAACCTATATGGAATTGGAGTAGGGTCTTATTATTGGATGAGACTTTATTATCTTCCTACCACAAGGTGGTCAC
The DNA here is from genome assembly GCA_037957365.1 of Torreya grandis. Taxonomy (NCBI): domain Eukaryota; kingdom Viridiplantae; phylum Streptophyta; class Pinopsida; order Cupressales; family Taxaceae; genus Torreya; species Torreya grandis. The sequence goes on from JARHVA010006353.1 coordinate 701,899, forward strand.
TATAGATCTTTGCGCTATCTGATTCAAGTGATACATGAACATGGAAGAGGGTAGCTAAGGATGTTATTACTATGTGATCTTCATTTACATGAGCCTATTGAGTATTTGTCTCTATGTTGTGTTACTCCCTATGGATTTTGTGCCTAGTGATTTTTTCCTTTATCAATTGGTATGGTTTTCAAACTTGGGACCTGCTCTCCTAAAAATCCTAGATTTCACTATGTGACATAGTGAAATCATCTCCATGAAATGACCAAAAGATAAAAGTGGTACATGTGTGTTCATGTAGCCATAAATTTTGGTTTTTGACATTTCAAATGGAGATTAGAAGTATATGCCTTTGTTGTGGCTCTTACCTTGTTATTCAGGGGTATGCTTGAGAAATGCTTTGACTTTTCTACTTTAAGCCTCCTTCACTCCTCCTCTTTATTATCTAGTGTCTTCTATAAATTGTTTAAAATCCCATAGCCAAGGCCATAACTTAGGATTTATGAAGAAATAACCTTCATGTACTAAAGAGATGCATATAGGTGTTAGGATGTACCTGTAGCAACTATAGGTGGATCCCATAGAAACTACAAAGTTCTACCCAACTATGGGGAAGGTACCTATTGTAACTAGAGAATAACTCATATCAAATGAAGGAATAACTTCATTGATAAAGTGATAATTGAAATGGTGAGGGAGGGGAATATAGTAGCTATAAAATATCCCATGGCAACTGGAATAAGATGAACATTTTTTCTCAAAATGATTGTTTATTTTTCATTTCAATTTTTACCCTAAAATAGTAAACAAGTTAGTTTTCTATTTAGGCCTATTTTATAGTTTTGGGTAGCTAGAAAGCTAGTTTTCTACCTAGAAGCTACCAACAATGCCCAAAAATGGTTTTCATTATTGGTTTTTTTACTCTAACTGCTACCTATAATAGAATGTTTATTCTTTGTCCTTGCCAAGTCAGCTGTGATGGTTACTAGTCAAGGACCATTTGAAGGTCTTATCCTTCATACCAAAGGAGGGCCAGTATGTTCTCTCCTTCTTCATCTATGTTTTGGTTGGTTCTCCCTTTATCAATTCAAACATCATGTTGATCTAGTACATTATTATATCCATTTTATAATTACATGCATATGTGTTGGGTAAACTCCTCTTAAGTGAGTGGCTTTTTATACAAATTTAGTCTATGGCCATTGACCAGTAGATAGAATCTTACTATATCAATGGTTTGGAGTTGTATTTATCCATTTTCATAAACATGCTCAATTTCAAATAGACCAAGCCATCTTGTCTAGAGTTTACCCTTGTGATCCTTGTATTTTGAATAAAAAAGGGCCCAATCTCCTACATTGAATTATCTGGTCTTAATGTATCTCTCATACCATCCAATCCATAACTAATATACAAGTTTTGTGTTTTTAAATGCTTGTTGTCTATATTCATCTAAGGCATTTATTTACATAAGCCTTTCTTTTTATGCTTCAGATATATCCATCCCAAGTTCAAGTGTTGTTCATAAAGTCTTGTGCTCAAATTCAATTGGTAAGACAAGTTTCTTATCATATACCAACTCATATGTGGTTAAGCCTATAGTGGTCTTCCACATTATTTTGTAAGGCCAAATAGCTTCAAGAAGTCTAGCCTCCCAATCCTTATAAGACATACCAATAGTCTTGGTCAAAATATTTTCTAACTCCCTATTGGTGACTTCCTCCTATCCATTAGACTGTGGATGATATGGATTTGATTTCTTATGCATAATATCATATTATTAGACTAAGATAGTAATTAAACTAGTAGTGAATTGGGGTCCTTGATTAGTTACTATTTCTTGTGGCACACCATATCTTGTGAATATTTCTTCATAAAGGAAAGCTACCACCTTCTCATCCCTATTATGTGTAAGAGACTTTAATTTCACCCATTTAGTGACATATTCAATGCATATAAAGTTTTAATACTTTTTGTTGGATTTTGGATCAAAAGGTCCTACAAATTCTAGGACCCATTTTTCAAATGGTTCAAGCATCATTTGATGTTGTAAAGGCATCTCATTTGAACATGTGGGTCTTCCCATATGCTAACATATACCATAATAAACATTGTATTTAATACATCTTTATGGAGTGAGGGATAATAATATCTTGTATTCAAGATTTTTACCACTATACATTTGGCTACAAAGTGCCTTCCATAGAGTTAATCATGATAGGATTTGAGGATATATGGAACTTTGTCTTGTCTAAGATATATTTTGATGATGGATTTAGGCCCAATATAAAAAAATAATCTGAATAGTCATGAATACCTAGCACTTTTATAAATCAAAGCTCTTTTTTGTTTAGAGAGGAAGTATTGTGGAAGTAACCCTGTTACAAGGTAGTTAGCAATATTAGCATACCAAGGTGTGGTAATGGTGAGGGAGAATAGGTGCTCTTTTGGAAATGAGTCATCCACTATGGTTTCTTCTTAAGGGGATTGTAGTCATGATAAGAAGTCAACCATAACATTGTCCTTACTAGGCTTATCTACAATAGTTAGATCAAATTTTTATAATAAGAGCAATTATCTTATCACTCTACCTAGGATAGATGGTTTGTTCATAAGGTACCTAATGGTCTATATGAACAAAGATTTGATACCCTATTATGTAGAGATGAAACTTGTTTTTAGCATAGACTGATGCTAAGAACTCTTTTTTAGTGGTAGTCTAATTTAATTCTACTACCTATAGATTCTTACTTATAAAATATATAACATAATTGAGTGCTTCTTATTTTTGGTCTAGCACAACTCCTAGGGTAGCATTTGAAGCATTTGTGTGAATATGGAAGGGAAGCTTCCAATAATGACCATGTAAAATAGTGGTGATGGTCAATAAGTCCTTTAATTATTTGAAGGTTGTATTACAGGGTGGAGTCTATATGAATTCAACATCTTTAGTCGGGAGAGTAAACAATAGTGCTAATACTTTTTTAAAATTGTTAATAAATCTCCTATAGTAACTAATATGTAATAAAAAATCTTGACATCTTTTTGTTTCTAAGGAATAGGTAGGCTTTTTTTTTATGCTAATTTTTTTAGGGTCAACATTATTTCCTTCATCAAATACATGGTGGCCTAGATAATGCCTTTTACTATGATCATGTAGTATTTTTAGTGACTTAAAGACAAATAGATATATGTGTCTATTTGATTGGTTGGAATTATTATTTGATATAGATATGATGCATCCATGTTTTTGGTTTGATTTCTTGTATATACTCATAATTCTATGCAAAATTGCATTGGTTTGCATGCAATATGTTGACTAGGTGTTTTTCCTTTTTTAACTCCAACTTGTTATTAATAAGTAATGTTTTTCTTGGAGATATTTTAATTTGTCATGAGAGTGACTTCATCATTTATATATTTTTAATATATTTGATTTGTCTAAAGCTATGAGGCAACTTCTATTGTAATATTTTATGTACAAATGTATCAAAATTATCTTCTTCCCAGAGGCTAGAAAATGGGCACTCAACACATTGTAGGTGGTTGAGATCTACATAATGAGTTTGGTAATTATTTTAGAAAACATTGGAGAGAATTCTATCTTCTTCCTGACCAACCAAGGTGTATTCATGGTCTATAGTAAATATAGGAATCTAAGGAGGTTAGTCTGCCTCATCTTTTTCAGCCCATAATGTATGTTATGGTGCCAAAGCCAATCATGTTGGAGGATAGAGGACAAAAGTATTAGTTTGTTTTCCATTGGATATAAACATGTTACCTAATATATAGATGATGAAGGCATCCGTTGTGGCAAGCCAAGGTCATCCTAAGATAAGAGGGTATCCACCTAAATTAGACTTTGGTTGCAACATAATGAAATCTATAGGATACTCCCAAAAATCTATAGTAATGACAAGATCTTCAATGACTTCCTTTGGTCTGAATATAGACCTATCATCTATTTATATCATTGTAGATATGGAACAAATATTTTTCAACTATAGTTTATTCATGGTTTCAATTGTCATTATATTTATTGTATCCCCTAGGTCTATTGATGTATTGGATAGTTGTTAGTCATGGATATGGATTGTTACTACTAAGCATCTTAGATCTAAATATTTATTTATAAAGGTGTTTTCTAGAATAATGTATGTTATCTAGATAATTACATAAAATATATTAGGATCCTTCTTCTTCCTTATAGATCTACATAGGTATAAGTCTTTAACAACTTTGGAATATATGGGCAAATTTTTTATGTCCTAAAAGAGAGGAATGTTAACATAGAGATTCTTGAGTTGTCTTATGATATCAAATTTAAGCTTAGTGACATGGTGTTAAGGTTAAGACATTCTAAAAATAGTGGGGTTATTTCATTAATAGCTTTATTTACTAGTTTAGAGAGTTTTTATGGTGGTGAAGGTGGGTTATCATGATCCTCTAGAGTTTCTTGATCTAGCTCTATTATTATAGGTGTAGTTGGGAGGTGGTATAACTTTCCCTAAATATAGGTGAACTTCATGAATATTCACCATGTATGATGGGTACTAAATAGGTTTAGTACTAGATGTTAGTTACACTGACTTATATGTAAGATTCTACATGGGTTGAGCAAGGAGATGGTTAGGCTTAGATGCAGCTTATGTATTGGGTATAAGAGTAAGAGGTTGTTATTTCTATAGAGAGAATATTCCTTGATGGTTTCCCTAGGTTTGATTATGTCTCTAGGGCTACTATCAATAGTTTGTGAAGGGTGGGCCTTGGGGTGGTTTCTAAACTTGTATCTAAGGTGGGGATAGATTTTATGGGGGTTGTTAGGAGGTGGTGGGGTAGCTTATCTAAGGTAGCTACCAACTAGAATTAGGATGTGAGACATTCATCTATGGACTAATCCAATTGGTAGCAGTATTTACAAATAATGAATTAAAGGAGGTAGAATTTGCAAAATGTGTATTTTGTTCCTTACTTGGATAAGATGTTCATTGAACCCATGAATTTATTTGTGAAATATATAAAACTTGATCACCATCTCCTCCTATAACATGTAGCTCAACTATTTTTAGTTCTTCAGTTGTGATGTTAGCTACTTTATCCCAAACCTTATGATACCTACAATCTATCTTCTTCTTACAAACTGGATAATAGATGGTCAAAGCTTGATCCAAGGCTTCTTGTTTCTGCCTTGAGTATAGGCTATCTAGTTGGGTGGCCAAGTGACTAATGATATCATTTTTCATGTCTTGTAATAGGTTACTAACTTTAGATTTTGATAGGCCGCTTGCAACTACTAGTGGAAGCTTACTACGCCTGACTTTGTTTATAATAGACTTGGAATAATTCCTGCTCAACTCCTTAAAGTCTATGAATGGAAGGTGGGAGATATCTCCCCCACTCATTAGGTCTAAGGATTCTAGACAATCTTCTCTAACTCTTTTTATAAAGATCAGTTTTAAAGGATCTTCTCCTAGTGCACTTTGCTTGAATTTTTGTACACCAAACATGAATTGTTCAACGTAGTCTTCTAAAGATTCATCCCCTTCTTGAGTCATATTGAAGATGTCATTTCTTATATAATTTCTTCCTCATCCTTATTCTTGATACTTAACCAAAAATATTTTTTTATTTGCCAAAAATTTATTTTTTATGTCCTCCCTAGTGTGGATTGAATTACTACTTAATACCATGAACCAACAAAGTACTGAGTCTTTGAAGGTGGTAGGAAAAAGATTCAATTTCTATGCATCATGCCTATAACCATAGCTTCTACAAAGGATATCAAATTCAAACAAGAATGTGTTTAGGTCTTCTAATAATGTACTTCTAAAATTGGGCAAAGTTGAGGCTAGAATATTTTCTTTTATGTTATGTTTGTTGCATCTGGAATAGGAAAATCAAAAGTAACTTTGTTTAGAGTCCTGTTGTCATCCAAAAAGTCTCATTTTCCATTCATGATGGATTTTCTTGTGATATGAATACCAAAGGTACTCAAGATCACATCTTCAAATTCTATATCAATCCCTTCATCAACACGATAGTAAACATTTATCTATTGATTTGTAGTCTTTTTACTAGATGAGAAATCTGAAGAGTCTCCTAATATTTATTTGATTTGTTCACGAAAGCCTTGTTGGAATGTTGTTATAATGTTACTTTATAGAGTATTTGGTTCATGAATTTATTCTCTCTCATTTATTCTTTCCAACTTAACTCATTATTCCTCTACTTCTATTTCCTTTTTCAAATCTAATAATACTTCTTTTGCAAGATACCTCTTTCAATTTGTAGTGTTCCCTTCTATAAGAGCCTTCCAAATTATGGTATATTTTTTAATAAGATTATTAGTTTTTTTAGATATTTTTAGTTCTTTCCCAGTAGTAACTTGTGGCTTGTTTGGTAAGAAACTCCCTCAAGAATCTCTTTCTCTCTACATAAATGTTGTACCACTTCTTCAGATATCCTATCCCTTCCTACATTGGGTTAGTGTGTTTTTCATGTGTTCTAGGGGATTGCTCATAATAATAAAAAAAATAAAATGTAGAGAAATAAAGGAGTGTGGAAATTAAAATGACTAGAGTTGAAATTTTATTTCTAGAAAGTAGTAAAGTTATCTACTGAAAGTAGGAAAATTACTCTAGAAAGTAGGAAATGAAAGTAGTAAAATTTCCCTAGAAAGTAGGAAATAAAATTAGGAAAATTACCCTAGAAAGTAGGAAATAAAAGTAAAAAATGATAGGCACACTTTGCATAAAGTAAATCACTCTTGTAGGAAAGTAAATTCTAAATAAAAACATTAACTAAGTAAATCATAAGTTTGCAAAGAGGTATTTAAAGTTATGCACCATCAACATCTAGTAACTTAGGCATCTAGCATAAGACACCATAGCACCCTCACTCAACTTGCCTAGTTGGGTAGGATAGTGCATCAATAATTTTATGCACCATCAAAATATAAGAACTTAGACATTTGGCATAAGACACCATAGTGTCTTCACTTGACTTTTCTAGATGGGTAGGACAATACATTAATCAATCTTGAAAATCAATAATTGATATAAAAAACAATAATTGACACCCTCCTCGACAATAGTGACAAAATGTTATACATATTTATTACCTAGTTATTTTCTAGATTCTTGAGTCTAATTAACATTAATTGTCAACCTAGAGTGCATATGTTTTTCAAATATGTCAGCACTATATATGTTTTATTGATTCATTGATTAACTTGTTTTACTATTTGTAGTATAATGAACTTATACTGAATTCACTAGATAGTTATATTATGAATTTATTAAAAAAATTATAGAAATAAAAAATACTTCACACTTATGAATCACACATGAATCACACTTTATATAATAAAAATAATAATGAAATCAACTTACACAACACACTTAAACTAAAGGGGGTTAGAATATTCACTACAACTCCTTCTAAGGGGGCCCTTCCTCATTTAGAATTGAGTTCCAATCCTCCTCTAAGAGACTTGTAAAAGCTTCTTATAGAATCAACCTTCTCATTACTCAGCTATGTAGCAATTAAATATTTCTATAGAATATTACAATATTTATAATGTAATGACTTCTACAATTCTACTACTCTATTATCATCTATCCAACTCCTAATCTAATCTAGGTTTTACCATTAAATACATAAGGCAATGTATTATATTTAAGTAAAAAAGTCAAACTAGGAAAAGTACAAATACTTTAGGAACTACCCCAGTCAACCTTCAATAGTTAGTAACTGAAGTTACTTGTTTTAGGATTGACTTGGTTAAGGATAATGTATACTATTTTTCTATTTTACTTTGTTTGTCTCCTTTACATTTTCCTTGTCTTTCTCATCTTTGGTAACACATACAAGATTCTTTGCATGTGGGGAGTTTGTATAGTATTGATGGCAGATCCTCTTCAATCATCCACTCAGTTCTTAAGATAACTAGATGTGACCTTAAGATATGATCATAATAATAGTTTTATTCTTCATAGTGGATATGAGCTACCTATAGATGAAATCCTATAGTTGTTGTAGGTAACTTATAGTTACTACAAGAAACTTGTAGGTGGAAGCCAATAATTACTACAAATAACCTATAGGTGGAAGGCAATAGTTGTTATGGGAAAACTATAGGTGGAAGCCAATAGTGGATATGAAAAACCTATAAGTGGAAGCTACTAGTTACTATAGGTAACCTATAGGTGAAAATTAGTAGTGGCTATGACCAACCTATAATTGGAAGCCAACAGTTGCTACAAGCTTCTCTATAAGTGTTGTGCCCAAATAAGATTCTTGCAGCCTTATGTTACCCTTCAAATGTTTTTTAAATAAAGTTACACAAGTATAGTCTAATCAAAGAAAAAGCATCACTAATTTATAACATAACATATATACATATATATATATATATATATATATATATATATATATATATATATCAATGCACATACAAAATCATAAATTCATTCATTCATTTGTATGAGTCATGGATGGTTATGAGGATTTACATATAAATATATATATATAGCATCATCACCACTTAGGTTTTCTATCAAGGACTCTAATAAATACTTAAACATGATTTGTGACACAACTATGTGATGAGGCCACCAATTTATCTATTTTATAGCCTCATCCATACCCTTTATATATATATATATATATATATATATATATATATATATATATATATATAAGGTATGGATGAGGCTATAAAATAGATAAATTGGTGGCCTCATCACATAGTTGTGTCACAAATCATGTTTAAGTATTTATTAGAGTCCTTGATAGAAAACCTAAGTGGTGATGATGCTCTCTTATAAGACCTAGATAAAAATGTCATTACTACTAATGAATTCTAGTGCAACTTAGGGTTTGAAAATGGTAGTGTAAAAACTAAATTACATGAGTTTCAAGTCGTTCTAGTCATAGCTAGGGGTTTTGAGAATACATAAGGCTATGCTCACTTGAGATCTTAAAAATTAAATGGGGTGAACACAATTTAGGGGTTTGATGTTATAGATTTTTGCTTTCATTCCAATTCATGTGTCATTTATTTCCAATGTGTATGAGATTGTCACCCTCATTTAGTTCAAAATTGGTGACCTAGTCCTAGGTAGATGCCATGTATGATGCTTTATCATTTAGGATGTTGCTTTTTCCTTTTGATACATGTCACTATCTGGTTTATTTAGGGGATTCAAGATTTACCTTCAGGACTAATAGTATGATATGGTGAGCCTAATATTCCATGTGAAAGACCCCAAAAACTAAAATGCCTTTCGAAGAGATTTAATCATAGAAAATTATCTAAAAGTTGTCGAAGGAATAGTTCTTGAAGACAAAGTAATCTTCAAAAAGATCATCATTTAGGAAAAACTCAACTAAGAGAAAGGATCTAAATAAATAATCTTCCAAATGAAAGTTGTCAAAAATATAGTTACCAACTAGAACAAATGATCCGAATAAAATGTTCTCAAAAACTAAGTTGTCAAAGACTTAGATGATGAAGAGAAAGGCTTTGAATAAAAAAAAATTATAATGAAATTTGATGAAAATAAAGTAACCAAAGAAAAAGGCTCTAAAAAAAAAAACCTTCTAAATGAAAGCTACTAAAAATTAAGGCTTTGAATTAAAAACCTTCTAAATGAAAGATTCCAAAAATAAAGTTTACAAAGAAAAAGGCTTTGAGAAAAAAACTTTCCAAATTAAATTTTCCAAAAAGAAAGGTTTCAAATAAAAAACCTTCCAAATAAAAGCTACTGAAAAGATAGGATCTGAACAAAAAACATTTTGAATGAAAGCTATCAAAAAGAAATTTGCCAAAGAATAAGTTGTCAATAAAAAAAAATGATCCAAAAATAGAGTTCCCAAAAACTATGTTCCCTAAGACTAAGTTCTGAAAGAGAAAAGGTATCTTAACGAAATCCTTCCAAATGAAATAACCTGAATAAGCCAATCTAGATACCTAACATACAAAATAATTCTTCACAAATTTCCATTAATAGATTAAATTCAATAAGTCATTTCAAATGAAAAATAGGTGCATCAAAACATGACTTAATTTCAAGAATATGAAGCTCCTTATGATAATAAGACACATACACACCCAAATAATATATACATCCTCTAAAAATAAAGGGGATCCCCACTTTTCAAAGAAACTCCATGGTGGCTATGTTGAATACAACAAAACCTTCTTTCAATGCCTTGAAAAAGGGTTTAGGTTTTGTTATCACTTCTCATATAATACCTAAATAAGACCTCATTTTAGGCATTTATAGATCTCTAAATAAATCACCTTTCAACATAGCAGAGGAAGTGAGACAAGATTTCATTATTGCTCTATGTAAGGATAAACCTCCATATTGTAATGTTTCTAAAGAAAAATGAAGGGATCTTAATATTATTTAAGAATAAAAAATACATAATGATTCTCAAAGCTAATAAGGGGAATGCAAAAAATATATTAAGCCATATCAACTATGATGTCAAAATGATTGATCACCTCTCCAATAGTGGTATCTATAGAAAACTTTAACACAGTGCAATAGTCCACATTATAAAAAATGTAGAAAAGGTGTTAAAATATCATTCGTTAGATGATTTAACTAAGAATACACTAATTAATAGAAAATAGGTGACCCCAAGATCTATGGGGCTCCAAAAATTCATAAATAAGGTATTCCATTAAGGCCTATTATTGACACAATTGACTCCCCTATGTATAGCCATATTACTTACTTATCAAACAAATTTAAATCTCTTGTGGTTAAAATGTCCTCCTTAATTCATGTCTTTGGTGATTTTTTTTATTTTATCATGGATGAAAAGGTGGATAATAATAAATTTCTAGTTAGGTTTGATGTAGTTTCACTCTATACTGAGGTTCCCATTAAAGAAGTAATAGAAGTTATCCTTAATCTTAATTACATTGAAACAATGATTCTAGTCTCTTTATTATTGAATTAAAATTTATTCATATTCAAAGGTATTATATATGAGTATTGTGAAGGCATGGAAATGTGATCTCCTTTGTCCCCTATGGTTTAAAAATATTTCATGGAAATTTTTGATGAACATGTTCTTCACTCTTTTACTCTAAAACCTAAATGGTGGAAAAGATATATAAATGACATGAATTTATGTTGAAAACATGGCATATATAGCCTAGAATAATCCCATTCATACCTTATATATCTTTTCTATACCATCAAATTCACTAAAGAACTTGAGATAATAGGTAGTTTACCATTTTTTATGTCCTAATTTCTAGAAAATAGGATGGCACTTCAGCTAGAAAGGTTTGTAAAAAGGGTACAAATACATACATATAGTTTCATGCCTCCTCCCACCACCATATATATCACAAAGTAGGGATTATCAAAACTTTGATCACCAGAGATTTCAAAATTTATAATAAGGATAAGAGAGCTTTTCAATTTTAATGGGTATTTAGATAAACAAATATCTAAAGTTATTAAATAGGTATATGATAATTTCAATAAAGCCAAAATAAATGTTACCTTAGGATAAGGACCTACATCTTATCTACCTTATGTTGAAGGAATTTTCAATAAGATAGATAGAATTCTCAAATGTTAGAATATTAGCTCTACTTTCCTTCCAGTTAATAAGTTGCATGTGACTTTAGGGTATGTGAAATACCATTTGGACCCTAACCTTTGAAGTGGATTCTAAATTTTAGATTGATATTATGTCATACCTTAAATAGGGGAAATAGGACGGTCTCTTTGTATTAGAGATAAGGAACATGCAATAGACATCCATTTTGAAAGACAAGAGAAATTAGTTTTCATCAAACACTCTTTCAAGACTAAGTATGATATCAATATAGAATAAGCTAGAGTCATTGTTGCTGAAGATCATTTCCAAAAATAAGTTAAGGGAGGCCTTTGAAACATTGAAACACCCTACCAATTTAAATATGGATAAAGGGATTAGGATTAATCATGCATGGATGCCATTGGTACCTAGGTGTTAGTATTTTCTTATGTAGATTTCCTTTGGTTGGTTATTTTTTTCTTTTCTTTTCTTTTTCTTCTTTAATTTGACCTTTTTTGTGTACTTTATTTGGTCTTCAATATTTATTAGGTCATTTCATTTCATTAATCTTGTAATATAAGTAGGTCTAGGAGAATTTATAATATTATTTAGGTTTTTATAACATTAATAATAATAATAATTAATTAATTAATATTAATAACTATCAATAAAAAATTATGGTATAGGTTTTTTGTTTGTTCTAGGGTTTTAAATTTATTTTAATAGTATTTAAATTTATTTGAAATAGGTTAAATTCTCCCTCATTAATTTAGGTTTATATCATTATAATTTAAATAATTTCCTCATTTAATACACCTTATTAAATTTGAAAATTTTCTTTCTTTTTCCATATTGTATTTTCAATTTTGAAAAATTAATATTTTGGAAATGGCTAGTTTCCTTTTAGAAAATTCATGTAATAGCTTATTTACTTGGGGTTTTAAGCGGTGTTAGGTCATGTTTTTCCTCATCGATCTTATCTCCTAATGAATGATTGTATAAGATGATGCAAAATGTTGACCATCAAAAAATTTACATAGTTTTTTCCTAGAAAAGTCTTATCATGTAAAATTGACAAAATTAATGAAATTAGTTATAAACTGTGGAAATTAAAGAAATTGAGGAGATTGAGGTAAAATTCTTGAAATTGTCAAAACTAGGGTAAAATTTAATAAGGATAAGGCAATAGGCCCAAAAGGGTACCTCATTGCTTTCTTTTAGATTTTTTGGGAAATCATTGAGAAAGATGTGGTAAATGTCGTTAATGAGTTTATTTCCTCAAGTTAGATTTTTAAAGAATTAAATAATATTTTTATTTATCTAATTCTTCAAAAGGAGGGAGATTCCAACTTCTCAGAGTTTAGACCTACTATCCTTTACAATTCTTCATATAATATCATTACTAAAGTGCTTTCATTGAAAATGCAATCGTTAATGGATAAAAGCATTGGTTCTTAATAGGGAAATTCTTTTCTAGGAAGATAAATTAAAGAGGGTATTATCATTGTCCATGAAACCATTCATTATATGGATAGAATCAATCAAGAAGGGATGATTTTAAATCTAGATATGAATAAGGCATATGATAGGCTAGATTGGAAGTTTCTAGATAGGGTTATGATACAATTTGGTTTTGATGTTAGATTTAGGGGTATTATCGAAGATTAAATTTCTAATATTATGTTTTTATCCTAGTGAATGTAGTCTACATTGGTTACTTCATTATTAAAAAGGGTATTAGGTAGGGTCATCCAATATCCCCTTTCCTCTTCATTATAATGGAATAATCTATCAATAGATCTCTTTTGGCATCCCTTAGAGAAGGTGAGCTGAAGGGTGTTAGACTTGTCCCCAATTTAGAACCTTCTCTTCACCAAATTTTTTTGTATGACACTATTTTAATGGTTGAAGTGTCAGTGTAGGAAGAAAAATATTTGAAAAAGGTGATATTTTCTTATAAAACTACCTCTCTTTACAAATTTTGTTTTGAGAAGAGTTCATTGTATTTTTTTTAATACTCCTATGGATAAGACAATTATAATAATGACTATCTTAGGTTATCAGGTAAAATAGTTACCTGTCTCATATATAAGAATGCCTATGAGCATCAAAACTCTCTGTGGTGGATTGGAACCCTCTTCTGGAGACATTTTAAAAAACATTGGTTGGATGGAAAGGTAAACTTCTTTCTCTAGTAGGTAAAGTAGTTCTTATTAAAATTGTATTACAAAGCCTTATTTTATATTTGATCTCTATGTTTAAATTTCAAGCATAGTTATAAAAAGGATGGAAAATATTTAGATATGTTTCATCTAGTTTGGAACTAAGGAAGATATAAATTCTCTTTATTTACATGGGATAGATTTTTTTATCCAAATATCTATGGAGGGCTTGGCCTAAGAGAAATAAAGTGGATGAATTTGGTACTTATTACCAAACTAGTCTAGAGATTCATCACTAGTAATACCTTTTGGTATAGAATTTTACATGTTAAATATTAGGGTTACATCCTATCGATTACATTCTTGATAGAGGATTAGTTTGCTATAGAATCCCCTTTCTATAATTTCATGATTTCCAATAATGAACTCATTATAGAGGGAAGCAAATGGAAGGCTGAAAATGGTCAGTAGGTTAACTTTTAGGAAGATATCTAGTTATTAGATAAACCTATAATTTCATTGGAACTATGGTCACATATTGGGTTCGAAATAAAATGTTCTTATGGGTGCAAAATATTTGATTATATTGAATTTAAAGATATTATGAGCTAAAAAGTGTTATCTTGTGTTAATTTGTCTATTGAAGAGAATACTATTGTAGAATACCTTCAGGTTCTCCTTAAAACCATTCATATTCCTCAGTTACTCAAGGATTATGGGTTTATTTTCAAGGATCCATTTGATAGATACTATAGTTTCAAATTTGGTTTCACATTGATCTTTCAAGATCCTAGGGAAGATATTCCTTAGTCCATGATTTGGAACAAAAACCTGATCCCTAAGATTAATTTTTTCTTATGGATTTCTATTCATAACAAGATTATAAATATTTAAAACCTAAGGAAAGGAGGGATGTGTTTAATAAATATGTCCTCTCTATAAAAATGAGAATGAATTAGTTGCACATTTGCTTATATGGGTCTCTTATTCCATTGATGTGTGTAGTTTCTTGTTTTGAGAAATGCCTGATTACCTAGGTTCAACATCAAACTATTTTGTAAGAATGGATGGATAGGAATCCTCCATATAAGAATGACATGATAAAAAATTTCTAGCATCTTGCATTTTCATATATCATTTGGGGTCTTTGAAAGGAACAAAACAATAGGATCTTCAAGGATAAAGAACTTCATAGTAAAATTATGGCTAATAAAATCCAAATCAATATTATGGAAAATCTTAAAATTATCCTTGATATTATATATAAAAGCATGAATGAAGAGGAATCAAGGATAACATCCCTTTGGTATATTGAGGGGTAAGTTTTAATCACATTATATCCTAGAATTGAATCTAAGAAAAGAGTTAAATGGAGAGCCCCCTCTCCAAGATGGGTGAAATTAAAATTTGATGGTGCCTTAAAAGGGAACCCAAGTGTATCAAGAGGTGGGGGTATTATTAGGGATGAAAAGGTAATTTAATTTTTTTTTATGTGGGAGTCATGGGTACTCAAACCAATAATTGGGAAGAATCCTTAACTGTGTTAAGGGGTTTGATACTTGAAAAAAAACTTATGATTAATAGAATTGTGATATAAGGTGATTCTTTAAATATTGTCAAATGTTTGTTAAAAAATAATTTTGGATAATTATAGAATTAATGATATCATATAAGAATCCTACCTTATTATTTATTTTTTCCATGAAGTTGCCATCCAAAATGTGTATAGAGAAGGGAATCAAGTCATGGACTAGTTTCCTAATTAAGGAGTGGTGTCTATAGACCTAAGAAGATGGATTTATTTGGAAAATATTACTAGATTGATTATTCAAATAATAAATGTGGAATAAACATCATGCAATTACTAGCTAGAGGAACATTTTATTTATTTTGTTGATTTCTCTTTTTAGTATTTTTTTCATTGATGTGATTAAAGGCAAGGGGTACATTAAAACTATGATTATTAATGGTGGAATTAACTTATCCTCAATTTTTCATTATGTGGTTCAGGTTATTGGTATCATCATTAAAATTCCTTAAGGGGATGGTACAATATGTTGGAAATAGGAAAGGGTTATCCCCATGTATACAGTTTTATTGATAGACATATTGTAGCTTGATTCCAATAGTTATTTGAATTGATTGCATATGTGCTAATTATCTTAAATTAAGTCTAAATTGAAAACTCCATGGTAAAAAATGGTGATGCCAAGAGATTGGCTATGGTTAGTGGTAAACCTAGATAAATTAAGTTTATTTTAGATGTAGGTTTAAATAAATATGTTTAGTTGTGGTAGATTTTTCATTTAAGGGTATGGCCAATTTTATGCAAAGGGTGCAAGGGTATGATAAACATATATATGAAAAGTTTTTAAAGGAATGGATTTATAGAAAGGTGGTTTTCAACAATATTTATATAGAAATTAATGAATATTTTATTGCCTAGGTGACTGGGTTAAACATGGAAGCCACTCAAATTTATAAAATAGGAAGAAATTACAAAGAGGAATAGGATTTTTTTTTTTGATTAAAGTGGATGTTTCTTCATCTATTTTATAATGGGTTTTATTGGGAGACATTTCCTTTTGCATTTGGTGATGTAGAGAAGAAGGCCATGCTCTATATCACTTTAGAAGGTAGGTAGAATGTTGTGCATTGGTCCCATTTTATTTTTCTAAATTACTTTAGGCATAATGTTCCTCTGAGTTTGCCTTTTTATATCTTACACTCTCTTTAAATTTCCATTATCAATGTCAAATTAGGGAAGAAGAGTGAACCATTTCATAAAGTTGTTATCTTTATGATTTACAAATATTTTAAAGGGATTAATAAAATCCCCATCTACTTTCCTCCCTCTAAGACAGTTTTTTTGGAAGTGATTCTACAAAATTGACTAGTAAAAATAGTGAATCAAAGAACCCCACTCCAGAAATAGGGTATTTAAAAATATGGTGTTATTTTAAGTCCTTATTTGGAGAAATATAAATGTAATCTAAGGAGATATTCCAAGGGCAAGATTTAGTCTATCAATGAAGGTGTAAATATAGTTGAAAAAGGTGCCTCTAAGGAAAACCTTATTGTCATGTAGGAGTAAAAGGAATTGAAATGGATGCATTTATTAAAGAATAAATATTTTTAGTCCAAGAAGAAAGGGAAAATTTTAATTGATTTCAAAGATTTAAAGGTTAATGTGGAAGAGGATGTTAATCTCACTCACAGGTCATCCATTTAGGGAAAAGGGTTAAATGTAGAGTTTGACAAAGTGGCTAAATTCATTATTGGGAAGATAAATTTGATAGTATAGAAGAGGAATTTTATTTCTAAAAATATATGCTTAGGTGGTTTATGCATGAACTCACCACTCAAAAGGATAAAATGGAGTCTTTTAATACTTTGGTGTCCCAGCTAAATCATGTGGCTAAGTAAAAGGAGTTGGTAGTTAAGTTAAAGAGTTTGAGGGATAGGCTTTTGATCTTGGAACATGAAAATTTAGGACTTAAGGAGTATTTGAAATTTCTTGTGATGGTTAGCAAAGCATCGGTGAAGTATAGAATTAATAGTCTTGAAACCTTCAGAACTCTATTGAGCAGTATGTAGAGGAGTTGGGCCCTCATCCTCATAAGTTTAAAAGTGTAGTGAGTGTGATAAATGAATTGAATTACCTCCCAAATTTTTTCAATAGATAGACTTGGACCTAAAAAAAAGTATTAGAAGTCGGGAAGAGGCCTTAGGAGGCCATAATACTTAGTTATTTTTTGGTTATTTTTGGGTTGTTCTCTTGTTTTTTATTTGATCTTGTTTTTGTTCATATTTAGTAGACTTTATTGTTTATCTTAGTAGACTTTATTGTTTATCTTGGCTTTGAGGGCCTAGTATGCTTGTTTCTTGAATAGGGTTGGGTCACTAGTTCAAAAAATTCATCCTTACCCGTAATAATAAAAAAGTGTGCAATTTTATTCATAATACATTTATATTGAACGTGTTGAAATAACATAAATTTATGAAAATTTACTATTTTTCATTCATAGTATTACTATTTTTATCTCATTTTTTAATTATAAGTCAAATATCAATATTATTAATATTATATTAAATTAATTTTTTTTATGAGGATAGTATGTCAATTACAAAGGATGATAAGTGAAAATGTGTTGAAGAGGAAGAGATCCAAAGCATACATAATGGTGTAAAAAGTAATATGATAGAAAATTTGTATAAATATATTGAAAAAAAATGGAAGGTTAAGATTAAAATTTGTGAAGAAGAGTCAAAAGATGATTTGGAACCCACTGAGGAAGTTTTTGTGAAATATAAATATGATTTATTTAATTTTCAAAATTATGGGGCATGGTGAACTCATGAGCTACTCCCAACACTTCATGAGGTATTTTAATTTTAGAGGTATAGATATAATATGGTTATATCCCAATACAAGTCTTTGTATGTTCATATTTTTAGGAATTAATGTTGGGTCTACTACTTGGCATGCATCAAGTGTGTCAATATTACCTATTTATGACCCACCATAGTTTTTTAGATTATAATTATATGGTGAGATGAAAATTCATTATGTCAATGTATGTAATGTGTTCTAATTCAAATACAATTGAAGATCATATCTATAAACCCCAAAATAAACCCTATGCCTATGTCATATTATGTACATTGATGGACATTATTATGAATTTAAAAGTACTAGTAGATTCATCAATTAAAACATGGGTGTAAAAGTTTCACATCTATTAATTGTCAATACATATACAAGATAAATAAGATGAAATGTCTAACAATTTACCTCATTATGCCATGGAAAAAAAAATGTTACGATCCTACCTTTTTATAATAAATTTTGTTGTTAAGACATTATTATTGTTGTTAAAGTGATTATTGGTTATTATTGTAGTTGGAGTACATGTAGTACTTGTTGAAAAGATATTGGGATGAGTGTTTAGTTATGTTCTTAATTATTTCATTACTTTATTTGATGCTATTATGAATCTAAAAATAATTATTAGTTTTTATATGATATGATTGATGTATGTTTTGGTGGATGTAAGTTCTATTAATGAGTTAGGTAGATGTTGAAGGTTGTACTCCTAGAATTGAATGAATGCTGAGTAAGTTGGACATGTCTGACGAGTATACTTATTTGGTTTTGTTTTCTATGCTTCAAACATCTTGATTGATCATTATGATTATCAATTGTTAACTTTAGTCCTTGTATTTATTGTTGTTATGGTTTTACTTCACCTTGTTGCTTTTAGTGTACCTTATCCTTGTTAAATGTCATTACTTATCATTACCCACCATTATTATATTGTGACCATAGTCCTTATTCCATCTTACACTCAGCTCTATTTTATCCTCTCGCGTAGGCTTCTATTCATTTCTACAACTCTTCAAAGAGCCTATTTGCCTATGCAGACATGTTACCTAAGACCTACCTAGGCCTAACCTTTGACACCCCACCCCTAGACTAAAAATTTGACCTTATAAACAACTTATACTAAGGTGGTGGCATGTTATGGCTTATTATATCATGGCATAGACCTTGGTATTAAACTTGGTTTAATTAATTTTTAAATCTTGGTTAATCAATTCAAGTCAATGACTTGTTTGATTATGTTTTAGAGCCATTTAATATGGTTGGTGGCATGGACAACATATGTTATATTTCTAATCCATTTTAATTTTTTTTAAGCATTAAATTTAATCACTAACCTATGTTTTTATTAGTTGATGGTTGGTTTATTGGGTGATTTTTATAGACAGGTCATTAATGACCATTATGGTAAAGTTGGTATGGGAATTACTTTGGGATAAGAAGGAGTGTTTATCTCTCCTCCCATTCAATGAAGACATTTAATGGGTAAGGGAAAATGGATGGAAGGAATGAGGAGTTGGGATGGTAAACATAGGAATTTTATGGGGTTAGGAATATGAAAGAAAAGAGGAGAAAACAATGGAAAGTTTGGCTAGTTTTAATGGCAGCCATGATGGACTTTGCATATACAACAATTATTTGGAGAGATTATAGAGGTTTTGTTCTATGATATATTTTTGGATTTCTCCACATTACTGAGTAAGTTTTGTTTTGTTTTTACTAGTCATTTGTTTATTATGTAACTTGGAAATAAAATTAAGAGGTTGCTTATGTAGTTGGAAGTCTTAGGACTTCCGAATGTATATGTAAAACCCTATATAAATGATATATATATATATATATATATATATATATACATATATATACATATATATATATATATATATATATAACTTGTGTATAAACTCATAAATGGATATATACAGGAATACAGGGTTATTGTGGTCCAAATCTATTATTTTTATTATAATGTCTTTGCATGCATGGAAATATTTTTATGATTTAATACCCCATAGGGTTTATCCAATCTAAGGTTAAAAGATGTTGATGTTTCTTTAGCCTACCAGGAACATGTATCATTTTATGGTTGTAAGGTTGTGTACTTCATTCTATGTAAATTTTAGGTTTTTGTGTTATTATGATTGGACTAAACCCACCTATAAGAATTTTATCTCTACATGGAAGGATGGAAATAATTCCCATTTAAGTGACTAGGCTTTGTATTAGCCTCTTATTGTATGAAGATCGATTTGGGTTTTTACATGTGATTATGTTTTCTCTTTGGAATGGTGACTGTGTATTTATTTGAAATAATGACTACATTTTTCTTTCAAATGGTGACAAATTTTTCCTTGTCTAGTATGACTCAATGTCATGAGTGTTATACATCATGTTTAGAGTATGTCAAATTTCATTTCTATCATTACTATGTTATATTGAATCATGAAGTGTTTGGGTTTCATTTAACCACTAGATATCTGACTCTATATTAGATGTGCATTTCATTATTATCACTTTGTTTAATAAAACCTTGCTTGATATATCAATACATGGAAGTATTATTATTCTATTGGGTTTTTGTATAACTCCTTTTTTAATGTTCTTCTATCAGTTCACTGAGTTGTTAAAGTTATTATATTAGTCTATAGTTTCCATATTTCATCTTTGTCTGCATAAAATTTATTCATGTTTCAAATATTAGATAACATCAAAGGATATTTGGTTTGATTGTGTTAACATTGAAGTGTTGTTCAAGTTTAATATTATGTCTATGTCTCAAATATTTTGATAACGGTGGGTTTTGACTTGTGACTATGTTTATAATTTGTATCATGATTTTCATGGCATAAGTTATAACAAATTGGATGTGTTTTTTCCATGGGTTGTGAGTTTCCCTAACTGAATTTTGACCATGGTATTTTAATTCAACTAGATTATGATTATATCATTTTTTATGGTTATATCATTTTTGATTTATGATTAGATCTACTGTGTTATTATTTTACATTGAAGTTGTTCTATATATGTATATATGTTGATTATGCATATGTGTGTGTGTATATGTATATATATACACACACACACATACATATATATGCATAATCAACATATATACATATATACCACAACTTAAATGTAAGATAATAACACAGTCAATCTAATCATAAATAAAAAATGATATAACCATATATATATATATATATATATATATATATATATATACATATATATATATATACATATATATATATATATATATACATATATATATGTATATATGTATATATATATGTGTTTATATATATATATATATATATGTGTTTATATATATATATATGTATATATATATATGTATGTATATATATATATATGTATATACATATATGTATATGTGTGTGTGTGTGTGTGTGTGTGTGTGTGTGTGTGTGTGTGTGTGTGTATACATATCATGAGGTTACATTTTGAGTTGGGTTAATAATTTTTATCATTATGACATGTTGGGTCTTGTGATTGTGTTGGTATATTATTGATGAAATATCTTTCATACCTTAAACTATGTTTTAGGCATAGATCGATTAAGTTTTAGAAATTAAACTTGACTATGTTTTGATAAGTTGGTCCTATTTATTTTGAAGGCATGTTTAATTAGTTTATATTGTGAAATTGACTTTTGACTCACCTCTATCTAATTGTCATGAAAACACATGTTATAATCTACTCATAAAATGGGCATAAAAGAAGTTTGAAGGAGTTTATTTGTTTGTATTTAATAATTGGTTTTATGTTGAGCTTATATTTTGTTTTAAATTAAATAATTTAATTTATTTTAATTGGATGTTAGTTGGTTACTTTTTTGGATGTGTTTTTGTCTAGATATCATTCCTAGACTAGACTTGAATAAATAATTAGGTACATATTGGTGGTTTAGATAGTTAAGGCTGACCATAACTTGGATAGGGATACAAGAAAGTTAATTCAAAGAATATATAATGGATTAAATTTAATCCATTCTATATCATTTAGTAGATAGTATTAACCTTCCCCACTTTAGATATATACTATAGGTGGATCAATTATTCTTGTCTCACATCAAAATGGTATAGTTGTCTTCTTGTATTCTTTTATTTAAAGATGTCTCTTTTGTTGGAAAACTGATTACGCAAAATTCACTTCATGTTCCTAGTTACCGTAACCACCATCTTGTTGATGGTTGGGGTGGTGAGGGACACTAATAGTTGGGATCATAGGTCTAGTTGGGTGGGCTTATCTTGATTATTTCATTCTCATCGACTCCATTTTTTTATGACTTTGCACATGCATAACATAAGATGGTAAAAATTTAATTTGTTATGTTTAGTTAGTATATTTTTTTAGCATTGATATTGGGTTAGATAGTGTTAAATTACTTAGCATATTTGGTTAGCATTGATATTGAATTAGTTAGTATTCAATATTTATTATATAGATTGATCATGTTAAATACTAACCTATGTTATTAATGAGCTAAAAAACTAAAATGGAAGTTGAACATTGCTTAAGGGTAAGATGGTTAATGGTTGAAGGTGATATACTTCGGGTACCTTAATTATTATATAGTATCTTTAACCTTCAAAATCATTAAGTATATTTTGTTATTATTATGTTAATTTAATTTGAGTTAGATTATTATAATTTCTTGCATGTGATTAATCTATATAATTGATATCACATTAGTTCCTTGATTTAGAAAGATAACTTGGATAGTCGAATTGATCTAAGAAAGCTATACTTAATAAGATTCACTTAAATGTTTATACTATTTCTCTTAAACACCATAATGTAAATTAGGTTTGAATTCTAAGAGTAGAATAATTCTTAATTAGATTATATAGTTAAATCAAATATAGATTGTGTTAGTAACTCATCATTACATAATCTCAAATTAAGCATGAAAACTAAGCATAATAGATATATTTGGATTATCACATTATGTATATGTTAAATTAATTTACATATATGCACATGGATCTCTTAGTCATTTTTATTAATGCATAAACTATCCAAAATTCTGGTTGTTGGCTCATTCGTAAAACAAAACTAGAATCCTTCCTTCTAACATGCAGACATACTTGGTTGTGTGTAAGGTATATATTATGAATATGTATGAACTAAAAACTATTAATTTCATTTATTTAGACATGTATGCTGCATATATGTAATCTAAACATTAATACTTTCACTCTTGCATTACATAATGAATGAAGTAAGGATAAACTGAACCCCTTGAATTAACCATAAGCATGTATAATATTTTTACATAAAATATTCATGTGATTAAGTGAAATAAACTTAAAGGAATTTAAGATAATTTCGTTCTTAGGAATCAGTGAAAGAAGATAAGCAAGTTATATAAAAATTCTACTCCATTTGATGGTACATAGTTAAATAACTAACATTTATACACTTGTTGATTTCTTTCACATTGGACTATATGCGTTTCACATTCTTTTCCAATAGGCTAACTTACTTGCCTCACTACCTTGGCTTCCCAATAGAGAAATTAATAATAATTCCTTAAATGGAACATTTTATTTGGGTTACATTCAACTTGAAACTCAAATTAATTTAGTTTACTTTGACTGTGTTGCATTCTATTACATGATTATTTTTGTTGTATAAATCACTTGTTGCCTTCTTTTAGTCTATTTTAATTATGAGTTTAATTCTAAATGCAATGATTTATTAGGCATGCATTTAATTACATGATAATGTAATATTTTATAAAAATAATAGAATCCTTTCTTATTCAATTATATAAATTGTCTTTGCTATTGAATAATTACATAAGTTTTCTTATCTTGAAACAAGCAGATAATTAAGATTTAATTGATTAGATGTCTTAGCCTCTTTTGTTTCCTACTATCACATTTGCTATGCCAATTTAAATAGTTATATGAATTCATTTATTGATTTCTCACATGATAATAATGTTAGTCATAACTATATCATTAATCATTATTCTAATTAATGGCATCCATGTTAGTAAACAAATGCTATGTAATTTTTTTTAACAAGTAGTGTAGTGACCTCAAGGTCATGAGGCATTTATGATCTTGGTTAGTAGCACTATGGAACTTTGAGTTTTAATAATTTTTTCTCTTTATGTAATAATATCTTCTACTGCATGAATGATTATAAATCTACATATGTTGAATTGATTTTTGGTTGCTGATTTTGTTTACTTGTCTAAACATAAGGTTAGTAACTTGTACTTTTGATGTAAACTTGCATTAACCTAAATTTTAAATTGGGTTAATAATAGTTATCCTTCCTATTTAAACTAATATTTAAGATTAACCATCCTTGAGTGGGACTGAAACCCACTAAAGAGAGTGAGGAGTTTACTTAGGGTTAAGGACCTAAAAAAGGTCCTATGTGGAATTGCAAATGACACATATGAAACTCAGGTCTGTCCATATTTACATACACTGATACACCCTAAACCCCATAAAATATATAACATAGTAATACACTTCCTCATAGCACCTTTTGTATGTATTTATTTCTAACTAATTACCTTAGTTCAACTCCTTTAGTTTCAGTTATGCGTACACGAGTGCGCTAAAAATTTATCATTTATGCTAGAAAGTGAGGTAATTGGGTTTAAAATGAAACCAAAACATACTCTTATATAAAATTTTAATTTTTTTGGGGTTGTCTCATCTAATATCAGAGCATTTTTTTGCTTTAGGAAACTTTGGGAATGAGTTTTCTTCTGATAATTTTGTAATCTACTGAGTGATCACTTGTAATTCTTAGGATGGTTATAATGAAATAAAGTAGAGGCAACATCCATGAGAACCCTTTTAATGTCAACCTCGATAGGGGCATAAGCAGAGGGTGAGGAAGGGGTCATCATGGCTACATCAACATTCAAAACTAAGAAGATCTATAAAAGAATAATGCTGACAATAATACTGAGGTACACAATGTTGAAGTAGTTAGTGGGAATCCAACCAACAAGAATGAGGATATCCTCAATGAAATAATGACAACCCTTAATACCTTTCAAGGAAATATTTAAGGGATATCCCAAGACAAATTACCTAGGATGGAAATGTGGCAGGTAGGACTTATGATTTAAGAACTACCTTTGACCACTATTGACCCAATCATCAAAGAGATAAATAAGCTTCCACCACCTACCTTTTTAGGTGAGAAATTATGTGATGAAACTAATGCATGGATGGTGCACTTGTATAAATACTTCAACTTGCATAATATGCCACCAAATGTGAAATTTAAGATGGTAGCCTACTAGCTAGTTGGTCTTAAAACTCTATGGTGGAATCACCATTGTGTTATTGAAGGATATCAACCTTTGAACTTATCCTGGTCTAATTTTAAGACTCATTTTTTGTTAAATATACCTAAACACAAGCTATAAGGAGCATAAAATCATTGATTTTTATCTTTTGAAGTAAGAAAATATGTCTGTTACTGAGTATGAGAACAAGTTTCTAAATTTATTATGTCATGTGAACTATATGTATGATGAAGAAACCAAGATTACTAAGTTAAAACTTAGGCTCAAGGAAATTTCAGTGCATGGCATCAATATGATGACCCCAATGACTTTGTCTATAGTAACTGAATCAACCTATAGGGCTAAGGAAAAAAGAAAATTCTTACCAAAAGGCAAGACAAGAATTTAAGTCAAGCAAGCAATAGTCTAAAGCAAAGAACCTTTCTATTGTGAACAAAAAATTTAAATTTTAGATCATAACCATAGATTTTTGGGTCATAATAAAAAATTTAGAAAATTTACTAATCAAAATAGGAATTTTAAGTCCCATGGATCTTCTAAATCTAGTTCTTATAAGAAGGAATAACATCAAAATAACTAATGTGGAAATGTCATGGGTGCTAAAACTATTATGGTGGCATCTTCTAGACTGATTGTTTGTTGGGAATGTAGTGATAAACACTATAAAAATGACTATTCTAAACTAAAATCAAGCCAAGTAGTGAATCACAAGGTAAATGTTGTTATTGATAATCATAATGTTGATTTGAAGGCCACTCTAGTTGAAACCTAAGGTACAATTAAGGGTTTTCCCTTGACTATCTTTATTGATTTAGGTGTAAAAGACTATTTTGTTTCTCTTTTTATTGAAAGGAAATGTAATATTAAACCTATCTTGATAAGAGAAGGTTCGGAGGTTGAGTTTGGTATCAGCATGAAAATTCTTATTCTTGAGTGCTTAGAATAAGCAAAATTAGATCTTGGTGTTTTTAAAACCAAGGTGGATCTTTTTCTCATGCCTTTAGGGTCTTATGATCTCATCCTTAGCATGGATTGGTTGCATGAACATCAAACCATGCTAGATTGTATGGGTAAAAGAGTGAAATTCACCAATGACCTTGGTCAATTTGTGAAATTATAAGGCATGCAAGGGTTTGCAAGATGTAAAACACTTTCAAGCTTATAGCTAAAAAGAGCTATTAGGAAGGATTTTAAGCTTTATGCAGTCTAACTATAGGAATTACCCATGTAAAATGAGTTGGTACACATAAATTTTCCTATTTTAAGGGATTTTATGGATGTCTTTCTGAAGAAGCTACCTATTTTACCACCTAAGCAAGAATTTGATTTTTTCATTGATATCATACCTAGATCTACCTCTGCTTCTAAATCACCTTACCACATGATTATGGCTGATCTACAAGATTAAAATTTTAGTTCTTAAAATTTTTGCATAATAGAAGCATCTAGCTAAGTTTATCTCTTTGACGTTCTCTAGTGGTATTTATGAATAAGAAGGATGATACATTATGGATTTGCATTTATTACCACATGCTAATTAAGGTAACAATAAAAAAATTATCCTTTGCCTAGGATTGATGATTTGTTTGACCAAATTAAGGGTGATGTAGTCTTATCTAAGATTGATTTGATATTAGGCTACCATTAGATAAGAATCAAGGAAGAGGAAATTTATAAAAGATATTTTATAACTTGATATGCATAATATGAGTTCATGGTTCTACCTTTTAGGTTAATTAATGCACTTGTAGCTATATGAATCTTATGAACAACATATTTAGAGACTATTTAGATAAGTTTTTGATGGTTTTTCTTGATGAAATTCTTATTTATTCCAAAAATGAGGCTGAGCATGATCAACATCTTCATTTAGTCTTACAAAGACTAAGACAACATAAGTTACATGGAAAACTCTCCAAATGTGCATTCTATGAATCTAAAATTCATTACTTGGGACACATTATTTTCAAAGAGGACATTGTTGTTAACCCTATAAATATTATATCTATTAAATATTGGCCACTCTTACCAATGTTTATGAAGTGTGTAACTTCATGGGTTTGGCTTGTTATTACTAGCATTTTGTTGAAAAATTTTCTAGTGTGGCATATCCCATTACCTCTTTGTAGCGCTAAGGCAAGAAGTTTGTGTGGACCCCTTAGTGTGAGGAAGAATTTAATAATTTTAAATTACTACTTATAACAACACCTATTATTATCATTCTAAACCCAAATGGTAACTTTGAAGTTTAGGCTGATGCTTATAAGGTTATGGAGCCATCTTGACACAACATGGAAAAGTTGTAGCTTGTGAGTCACAAAAAATGAAATATCATGAAAGGAACTATCCTATGCATGATATGGAGCTTGTTTCCATTGTTTATCTAGTCAAACAATGGAAAAAATTCCTATTAGAAAAGCTTTTCAAGGTGAAATCATATCATATGTCAAAGGAAAGGAGAATCATGGGGTTGATTCACTCAATAAATGCATGTACCTTGCTACCTTGTCAATGTTACAAATAAATTTTAAAAGTGTTATTTTATAGCTACCTAATGAATTATACCATGATTTAAGAGTAGCTTTGGCTGATGAGCCTATAGAAAAAAAAATTCTTAATTTTCTGTTACAACAAATGACTTGATAAGGCATAATTTATGTACCTAGTTTGGGTTTCTTGAGAATGTTTTTGCTGAAGTGAATAAAACACATTATTATGATCATTTAGGGGTTAAAATATGATGCATAAGCTGAAAAATATCTATTTTTGGCTTGGAATTAAGTATGATGTCACTAAATTTATAACAAAATTATTAGAATGCTAGCAGGTCAAATTTGAGCATTGCCATCAAGGAGGACTATTGTACCCTCATTATATTCCAAGAGATAAGTGGGTTTTAGTCTCACTCAATTTTATTGTGGGGATGCCAAAATCATGCAACAATCATAATACAATCCTTGTGGTGATTGATAAAGCCACCAAATTTGGCCACTTTCTTACGAGAAACTTAATAGATGACACTTCTATATTTGCCAAATGCTTCATGAAAAAATGGGTAAGACTTCATGGCATACATGAAGTGATCATATCAGATCATTAAAATTTATTTACTTCAAGTTTTTGGCATACATTGACTATAGAATTTGGAACAAGGTTGGATTTTAGTTCTTCATATAATCCAAAAATGGATGGGTAAATGGAAATGCTCAACCATGTGGTTGAAGATATGTTGCGCATGTATGTGATGGAATAACAAACTAAATGGGAAGACTACCTCCATCTAGTTGAATTTTCATATAATAAATCTTACCATTATGCTATAAATATGGCTTTGTTTGAAGCTTTATATGGGCATAAATGCAAAACTCTACTTCGTTGGGACAACTTGGAAAATAGATCTATTGTTGGACCTGATTTGTTGTTGGAATATGATAGGTAGATGTAATTAATAAAACAACATTTAAAAATAGATTCTGATAGGCAAAAGAGCTATGAAGATCAAAAGATAACCCCATGTGAATTTAGTGTGGGAGATAATTTTTTTCTATGTGTTAGAACACATAAAAGTTCTATTGAGTTTGGAAAGAATTCTAAGTTAGCTCCACATTTTGTCAAAACTTTTAACATTGTGAAAAAGATGTCTTGTTACTTACCGATTGGCACTTCCTCCTTTTATATCAAGGATTCATGATGTATTTCATGTTGTTTTTCTAAGAAATTATATACCTTATCTATATCATGTTTTGGATTGGACTCACTTATAAGTCATAGAAGAGGAAAATATTCAATTAGAACTAGTGAGAATCCTAGACCATCATAACGTTAAGTTATGTAATAGAGATATCTATTAGATTTTGGTACAATGGGACCTGCTAAGTGAAAAGGTCACTACATGGGAAGATGCTCATTTTTTCAAGAAGCATTATGCATGGCTTTTTAACTAAGTCATCAGGATGGCTCCCTTTCAAGAGGGTGAGGATGGTATGATTTTGGCTTTTTATAATCTATTATGTTGTTTAGACATTTTTATTATTGTTATTAAATTGATTATTAGATGTTATTTCATTTGGATTATATGTAGTACTTGTTTAATAATTATTGGGCTATGTGTTTAATTTTGTACTTAATGATTTCATTACTACAGTTGATGTTATTATTAATCTAAAACTAATTATCAATTTTCTATATGATACTTTTAATGTCCTTTTTGGTGGTTACAGTTTACATGTATGAGCTAGGTAGATGTTGGAGGTTGTACTCTAAGAACATAATGAATTTTGAGCAAGTCAAAAATGTCCAACAGGTATACTTGTTTGGTTTTATTTTTTTCCTTCAGACATATTTATTGATCATTAGGGTTGTTGATTATTGACTTTAATCCTTATACTTATTATTATTATTATGGTTGTATTTCACTTTATTGCATTTGGTATACCTTGTCAAATGTCATTACTTACCATTACTTATATTATTATTATTAAAACTATATTCCTTATTCTATCTTTAGCTCAGCTCTATTTTATCCTCCTATGCAAGCTTCTATTCATTTATGTAACCCTTTGAAGAGCCTATTTGCTATGTGGACACATTACCTAAGACCTACCTAGACCTAACCTTTAACATCCCATCCCTTTTAGACTGAACATTCAACCTTATAAACACCTTATACTAAGGTGGTGGCATGTTATGGATTTTATATCATGGCATTGACCTTGGTATTTAACTTGGTTTAATTAATTTTTAAATCTTGGGTTAATCAACCTAGGTTGATGACTTGTTTGATTATGTTTTAATGACATTTAATATAGATGGTGGTATGGATGGTAGAGGTTATATTGCTAATCCATTTTGATTTGTGTTAAGCACAAAGGTTAATCTCTAACCTATATTTCTATTTTTTGATAGTTGGTTTCTTGGGTGAGTTTTTAAAATAAGTCATTAATTTTTGTTATTCAAAAGTTAATTAGGTATTTACATTATGTTATGGATGAGGGTTTCTCTCTCCTCATATTCAATGCAAACATTGAATGGGTATGGAAAAATGGATGAAAGGAATGGGGAGTTGGGGCATCAAATAGAGGAAGTTGATGGGGTTAGGAATATGTAATAAAAGAAGAGAGAATAGTGGAAAGTTTGGCTAGTTTTAATGGTGGTCGTGATAGACTTTGCATACATAGTAATTACTTGGAGAGATTATAAAGGTTTTATTCTATCTTGGATTTTTGGATTTCTCTATAATATCAAGCAAGTTTTATTTTTACTATTCGTTTATTTACTATGTAACTTGAAAATAAAGTTAAGAGATTGCTTATGCAGCCAAATCTATTATTTCTATTATATTATATCTACATGCATGGAAATATTTTTATGATTTAATATATTGTAGGGTTTATCCATTATAAGATTAAAATATGTTGATGTTTCTTTAGCCTTCTCGAAGCATGTATCATTTTATGGTTGTAAGGTGGTGTGTTTCATTAGGTGTAAATTGTAGGTTGTTTTGTTATTATGAATGGATCGAACCCACCTTCAAGTATTTTATCTCTACATGGAAGGATGGAAATAATTCTTGTTTAATTGACTAGGTTTTGCATTAGCCTCTTGTTACATGAAGGTTTACTTGGTTTTTTAAATGTGACTACATTTTCTCTTTGGAATGGTGATTGTGTAATTATTTGGAATGATGATTATGTTATTCTTTGAAATGGTGACCACATTTTTCCTTGTCTAGTACGACTCAACTATGTGAATGTTTTACATCACATTTGGAGTATGTTGTGTTTTTTTTCTATCATTGTTATGTTATATTGAATCATGAAGTGTCTGAGTTTCTTTTAACCATTGGATATCTGGTTTGATATTGGCTATGTTTTTTTTATTATAGCTTTGTTTAATATAACCTTGCTTGATATATCTATACATGGAAGTATTATTATTATTCTAAGTTTTTATATAACTCCTTTTTAAATTCTCTTCCATTAATTCACTAAGTTGTTAAAGTTGTTATCTTGGTCTATGATTTCCATATTTCATCTTTATTTGCATAAAATTTAGTCATGGCTTGCATATTAGATAGAATCAATGGAGACTTGGTTTGACCATGTTATCATTCAAGTGTTGTTTGGGTTTAATATTATTTATACATCTAAAATATTTTGATAATGGTGGGTTTTGACTTATGACTATGTTTATAATCTGTATCATGATTTTCATGGCATAAGCTACAACAAGCTAGCTATGTTTTTTCCATGGGTTGTGAGTTACCCTGACTATATTTTGACCATGGTATTTTTTTTTGATTGGTTTATGATTATATCATTTTGATTTTATGGTTATATCATTTTCTCTTTATGATTAGATTGACTATTTTATTTTTTTACACTGAACCTATGGTATATATGTATATATGTTGGTTATGTATACGTATGTATGTATATATATACATCATAGCACAAGGTTAAATTTTGAGTTGGATTATTATTGGTGATTATGTTTGATCATTATGACATGTTAGGTCTTGTGATTGTGTTGGTATATTATTAATGAGGTCTCTTTGATATCTTTGACTGCATTATAGGCACATATCAATTAAGTTTTGGGAATTAAACTTGACTGTGTTTTGATATGTTTCTCCTATTACTTTTGAAAGCATGTTTAATTAGTTTCTATCATGAAATGGAATTTGGACTAGACTCTATCAATTGGCATAAAAACACATGTTATAATCTGCTAGTTAAAATGGGCATAAAATAAATCTAAAGGAGTTTATTTGTTTGTATTTAATAACTAGTTTTGTGTTGAGCTTATATTTTATTTTAAAATTATTGTTTTAAATTAAATAATTTAAGTTATTTAATTGGATGTTATTTAGTTAATTTTTTGGATGTGTTGTTGTCTAGTTATCATTCTTATACTAAACTTAAATAAATAAATGGGTATATATTGGTGGTTTGGATGGTTAAGGTTGACTATACTTTGAACAGGGATCCAAGAAGGTTAATTTAAAGAATATATAATAGATTAAATTTAATACTTTATATATCATTTGGAAGCTAGGATTAACCTTTCCCACTTCTAATCTATACTATATATAGATTAATTATTCCTATCTCACCTTTGAATGGTATCTTTTATTCTTTTATTTTGGGATGTCTCTTTTATTGAAAACTCAATTGCTTAGAGTTCACTTCATCTTCTTGGTTACCAAAAACACCATCCTATATATGGTTAGGGTGGTGAGGTCCACTGATGGTTACACTCATAGGGATGGTTGGGTGAGCTTGTATTGATTAGTTCATTCATGTTGACTCAATGCTTCGATGACTTCACACATGCTTAATGTAAAACAATAATAATTTAATTTGTTAACTTATTTTTCATCACTTAGTATATTTTGTTTGCATTGATATTGAGTTAGATAGTGTTTAATTACTTAGCATATTTGGTTATCATTGATATTGAACTAGTTAGTATGCAATCTTTATTATATATATTGATCATGTTAAATACTAACCTGTGTTATTAATGAGCTATAAAACTAAAATGGAAGTTGAAAATTGCCTAAGGGTAAGATGGTTAATGGTTAAAGGTAATATACTTGAGGTACCATAATTATTATATCATGGATTTAACCTTAAAACTAATTAAGGATTATATTATTATTATGTTAATTTACATTGAATTAGATAATTATAATTTCTTATATGTGATTAATCTATATAATTAATATCAAATTGATTCCTTGATTTATAAAGATAACTTGGATAGTCGAATTAATCTAAGAAATTTGTCTTTAATAAGATTTACTTAATTTTTTATACTATTTCTCTTAAACACATATCATGTAAATAAAGTTTTAATTCCAAGAGTAGAATAATATTTGATCAGATTATATAGTTAAATCAGATATAGATTGTTTTGGTAACTCATCATTACATAGTCTCAAATTAAGCATGAAAACTAAGATTAATAGATATATTTGGATTATCACATTATGTATATGATAAACTAATTTACATAGATGCACATGGATATCTTAGTCATTCTTAGCAATGCATAAACTATCTAAAATTCTAGTTGTTGGCTCATGCATAAAACAAAATCATAATCCTTCCTTCTAACATATAGACATACATAGTTGTGTGTAAGGTATGTACTTTGCATAGGTATGATATATAAAAAAAATTATTTCATTTCTTAAGACATGTATGTCACACATATGTAATCTAAACATTAATAATTTCATTCTTGTATTATGTAATGAATGAAGTAAGGATTAACTAAACCCATTGATTTAACCATAAACATGTATAATATTTATACATAGAATATTCATGTGATTAATTATTATTTTAAATTAAGATAATGTCATTATTATGAATAAGTGAAATAATATAACTAAGTTATATAACACTTATACTTCATTTGATGATGCATAGTTAAATAATTAACATTTGCACACTTGTTAATTTCTTTCACATCGGATTGTATGAGTTTGTCTTTCCTTTTTGATAGCCAAACTTATTTTCCTCATTGCCTTGGCTGCCTAATAGATGAATTTTTAATAATTACTTAAGTGGAACATTTTATTTGGGTTCCACTCAACTTGAAACTCAGATGAATTCTATCTTCTTTGATTGTGTTATATTCTATTGCTTGATCATTTATGTTGTATAAATCACTTGTTGCCCTCATTTAGTATATGTCAATTATGAGTTTAATTCTAAATGCAATGATTTTTTAGGCATGAATTTAATTACATGATAATATAATAATGTATAAAAAGAATTAAATCTTTTATTATTTAGTTATCCAAATTGGCTTAGCTATTAAATAATGTTGGCCCCAAATTTTGGCTAAGTGTTGTCCATTATTGGTGTGGGATTGACACAACACAAAAAGACCATGTTGCATAGATGTATAGGCATATAATAACCATGGCATGGAACCTACAGTTCACAAGAGGATAATGGATTAGAATGACTATCATGAGAGGACCTAGTTAAAGGAGAATGATTCATGAGGAACCTGAGGATATATGAATCAAAATAAAAATGGAAGACTAAGGGATCATGTGGGAAGCAGGAGAAGTGAAAAGAATGATTTATATGGGTCACCCTAACCTTATTAATAGGAATTTTAGAAGTATACCACAAGTAGAGGAACACATGGTAGAAAATATCTAGCATAGAGTGAGGATATAAGGGGTGTAGAGGCCAGAGTATTTAGGAAGAACTAGTTGTTGATCACCATGAATCTTAGTCTATTGAGAGTTTGTTGATGAATTATTATTTCCATTAATGTTTATAAACACATGGTTAGGTAAAAAATTATAAAAAACCATGTTGTAAAGTATTGTGGAGATGGATTTTTACCTCTTTTATTTTTAAGCATAATATATGAAGGAGCTAGTTTTAACAAACTTCTTATGCTTATAATGAATGGTTTCATGTGAGTTAAGTAGAGTGGTTAGACTTAATATGGGTTTTATTTATATTTATATTTAATTTTATAATAATTAGCTTTGAACTACAAATGGAATTAATTTGCATAATTATCGTAATCAATCTTAGAACTCAAAGGATCAAAATAGTTTATCTCTGCTTATATAGGGTATCTAATTAAAATCATGCTTAACATCAATAATATGGCTAAGTATTATTTTGAAACAAAAACCTATGGGAACTAGTACCAAGATGTGCACTTTGAGTGAGCATGCAAGACTTAAATCTTATGTGAAAGGGATAGTACACGGGCTTGTTAGGCTAGACTTTAGTGCTAGAGTTGTATTTACCAAAAAAACCCAATATTTTGGTTCCCTTGACGGGACATGTAGTATTTTTTATTCATCTATGGAAAATTATTGAGTGTATTATTATTGATAATATAGAAGAATGGATTACCAATTTTGAAGATAACTTTATTGTTCCCTACCCTGAACTAGGAATCTCTTCATAGAAGTGGGTAGAGTATAACCTCTATAATACATTATATGAAACCTTATTTGTTGATATCCTACTTCATTTACAAATTTGACTATAGGAATATGCTTAAGGATGATCAAGGAATATTGGAAGGAGATAGTCTTGGATGTTAGAGCAATAAAGAGATTTAGAATGACTTGGAACTCTGTAGACAAGAGCTATTAACATTTAGTGGAAAGGAGTTTTGAATAACTACATTTTAGAGCATTTTTTAACTACATATTCATGTCCTGAAGAAGCTAAATTCTAATTCCTTTGAGAACCACATGGAATTTATATTAAGCTTTTAACTTCTAAAATAAAGAAACTATCTATTGATTTTGGACTTGAGACTATACCAATGAAGAGCTAAATCCTCCTATGCATGAGTTGTACATTTGGAAGGGGAGAAGAGGAGTTGGTAAAAGATTATGGGTTTAGAATGGTAGCCAATCAATGTGCATTATGGAAATAGAAGTATGGTGAAGCTTGATAGAGGATTAGAGGAGTTAGCAACATGAGAAGAGACCAAGATAACTCAAGGAGTGTTGTTAGGAGCTACATGGAAGCAAAAATGCATGAGGACCCCATCACTTTTGAGCCACGTACTATGCCATTACTATCATATGAAGGAGAAACTAGCTAGATAGTGTTAAATAAAGAAACACATCTTAACCAAACTATATCCCCAACCATAGTGCATGTTCATGTTCTTGAGTTAGATGAAGTATACATACAAAATTGGGATATAGATAGTGTGGAATCAAATAGTGAACCAGTAAGAGAAACTAGAGATGAACCTTTTGAAACTCATATAAACTTAATGCTTTATTTATCTCATTAAGGGAATTATATGGCAAAATTTGGAATGCCTAGTAAGCCAGGTCTACAAGGATAGAGTACAATACCTATTTGACTAATCAACCAGCTACCAAACCCCATATCATGAGCACTACTATTTGAAGTGGATTAGGTGGTGGTACAAGAGGTAGTGGACTTCCTCCTCAAGGGACTAGGGTTGGAGGTTCCCAAAAACCACCCATTTAAGCACCTTAGCTGACTATAGTAAACTATGAAATGACACTTCACTTCCTAAAATATAGGGGCATGTAGAATGTAGTTAAACACATCCACAAATGCAAACTAATTTGAAGGGAATGAGGAATTACTTCTTCTGACTGTAATGCCACCTAGTTTGCAATAAAACTTTTAGAACACGTGCATATATGGTATTGAAAATTTGATGCTCAAAAAGTGGTGATTGATTATGATCAACTTAAAAATGCCTTCCTTTAAGGGTTTGACATTCTTGAATTTGAACAACAGAGCATAGCTACACTAAAGGACATAAAGCAAAGACTTACTAAAAGTGTGTGAGAGTATGATTCATAGTTTAAGACTTTATTATATAAAATATCATTTGAGATTAATGTTTCTCAACATGCATAATGGTTTATGGGAGGATTATTACAATCTTATGACAAACATTGTCTCAATGGACTTTTACTAGCCCATGTGAGGATTTAAAAGCTAATCTTCATGTTGAGGTGATTAGAAGCATTGATACTAGGATTATTCCTTTCATGAAAGCCTAGATAACTTCAATGGAATTATAGATAGATAATTTGATAATGTAGTGGTTTTTGGTGCATAGACTGTGAATCTAAAGGGCATTTATAGATCAATTGATTATATAAGAACATTTGTATGGTACTTAAATAGACATGTGAAATATATCATGAATAACATGATGTACACTCTTATCCTCTTCTATAGTGAGATATGCAAAATAAGGTGTATGACTATTATAAGATCTGTGATGCCTATATTTATGACACTATAACTATCATTTGATTAGTGACATCCATGAAGCAAGAGTGCACAGTACGTGCCAAACCTATATAGAAAATAATAAAGATAATGGTGTATATCATGGATGAGGAAGAGGATGAGGATGAGTATGAGGAGGTGTTTATTTCCCACCTAATACATTTACAAATGTGGATCTCTAAACCACTACCAATAAGATTATCCAAAATACCCTATGTGTGCTTTCTACAAAAAACACCATCAGCTAGAAGAGTGCCCTAATTTATACGTGGATCTCACCAAGGATTAGAATGAAAATGGTGTTGGTGTGATTTTAATTGATAAACCACATTATCATGACTATTAATCATCAATATGTTTCAACAAGTAAACATTACCACTTTTAGTGGGGGATAGACTCAATCTACCTCTAATCCCATCAAGAAAGTATAATGTGAAGAACCATGATCAAGAAAGTATCTTGATGCCCATAATCAAAAGCATGTACTCTAGGATATGATGGAATTAATATCAAAACTTCATGGATATATTTATTTCCTTAGAGATAAAGAAGTAAATCATTGTGTTATTGTGTAAAGGGAAGTTGAGCCTCAAAATGTGGTGTGTGATGACTTTCAGGAATTGTGTAAGTGCATACTAGATGAGGATATTATCCCATAGCTAAGCATTTAGCTTAAGAATCAATCTCGAGTAACAAATGAGGTTCACCCTCAAGTCACTAGGTAAAGTGAGGATCATCACCTAAATCATGCTTAGCCATAGGACACACTTAGTTTCTCTACTCCTTTAGAAGATTGAGAAATATTGGTTAATGTTGCCATCAATGGATGGGTAATATGGGACATATTAGTAGACACTAGTGTAGAATTAAATTTCCTCACCAAGGATTCATGGTGAAATATTTCTAATTTTTAAATACATCCTTCAACCACATGTCTTGTTTATGGAAAATAAGACTTGCACATTACCTATTGGGGTCCTCAAGAATGCAATAGTTGACATACTTGGCATGCCTTTCAAGGAAATTTTTTAGGTTATGTAACTAGAAAAAGATGATTATTACCTATCTCTATTATAAAAACCTTGATATTATGAGAATAATGTATACTTGAGCTCTAAAAAATGCTAAATTAGTTTTGAGAACACCGATTAGCGTGTTGTGATACCACTAGGTCAAGCACAAGAACCTCCTTACATAGATCCTATCAAGTTGATGAAGATATAAACCATATATATAATGTAACTATAATGAATGATTAATAAATATATCCCGCTCTAAATGAAATTATTTAATGGTTGGATAATCAGTCCCTTTTTGACACTACAAGCAATGCTTATAATTATTGAGGTCATGGTGACTACTATCTCATTAATAGAGTATGTAGTACCATTAATATCTAGGAGAATGTGCCATGCCAATTCAATAAATGACATAGGTTTGTTCAACTTATCATTGGCCAATTCATAAGGGGACCCTTCATATAGACATTACTTGAAAGACTTAATGAGGCTTTAAGGTTCCATGGGTAGATGGAAGTCTGATACTTTATTTAATGCCTTGAAGAGTTTTAACACAATAATATAGATCATATACAATCTTTGATCCATCTCTTTAATGGCATAGCTACATGATGGTGGTGAACCCATCATGAATGATTCATCTAGTAGGATAATTATACTTAGCCTTACACCACTAGTTTTGTCACGATAACAAAGTAAAGGGAACAATAAGTTAAAGTAGAGTACAAGCACTTGAGCCCCACATAGAAGCTTATGAAATAATGTGGAGAAATTAGGAATCATACTTACTAGATTATTTATGGGTGCATGCATTCTATGGCACTTTAATCACTTTGGTATGAGCATGGTATGTTCATGAAGAGAAACACATGGGCACATAGTCTTAGCATTTACTAAAGGAGAACATGAACTTGACATTGATTTATTCTTCACTGAGGATGGATTTGTGCCTTACATCTAAGCCATGCATGAAGCAATTGTATGTGACCTAAGTCATATAGAATAATACCTAAGTAATATCCATTAGGACCTTAAGGAAACCCTAAACCTATTAAATGAACCATCAACATCCTTGGTTCTTGTGCCCATACCAATTCTTGAGCAGGATCGACATGAATAAATTCATTTAGGGAAACAAAATTTCATGTTACAATTAGAAGAAGGTGAAGGATCCACTCCACTCAACCCATTATCTAACCATTTATATTTTCCTATGTATATTGACGTAATAAATTTTCAAGACATAGGTGTTAATATGGACAACCCTTATAATGGACCTATTCAGTCTGTTTAGCACAATATCAACACATAACAAGAACCAAATATGGTGACAGTAGGAAACTATTAGACTGACATAGATATTTCAAAAATATTTTAATTTATAAAATAATATTAGGATGTCTTCCCAAGAAATTATAGTGAAATTAATGGATTCCACCCATCCTTATGGAAGATGCATATCAAGTTGGTTAATGGCACTCGACTAGTTAGAAAATGACCATATAAAATGAATCCCAATCTATGGGCATGCACCAAAGAGGAAATTGATAAAATGATGCTCAACAAAGTAATCACCCCCATTGATTAATATAAATGGGTTAGACCTATGGTGATTAGTATTAGGAAAGATGGATTCATCCATATTTGTGTGGACTAATGAGTACTTAATGCATCCTTTGTAAATGATCCCTTCCCAACTTCATTCACAAAGGAGATCCTGGAGTGTGTTATTGGATGTGAGTTATATAACTTCACAAATGGCTTCTTGGGGTACCATCAAGTCTAAATATCTAAATATGACCAACCCAAGATACAATGGACCACTAAATGGGGATCCTTTATATATACTATCATGCCCTTTAGGCTGAAAAATACCCTAGTAGTATTTTCATGAATAAGATTTGAAGCCTTTAAGGACATCATCCACAAGTTCCTTCAAGTCTATTTTAAGGATTAAACAATTTTTTTTTTTGGTTAAGGACCATTATTCTAACCTAAGGCTTATACTTGAGCACTGTCAGGTCTTACAAATTTCATTAAACTTAAATAAGTTCCTATTTGCAACACCTTTTGGAGTTCTCTTAGGACATATTATTTGTAAGGACTTCTAGTAGACTTGGTCAAGGTATCTTTTATTCTTCACCTCCTAGAACCCAAGACTCAACATGAGGTCCATGCCTTTCTAGTCCATATGTGTTACTATAGAAATTTCATTCACAGATATGCAAAGATTGTTGTGTGTCTAGAGGAACTTCTAAATCATAATGATAATTTCATATGGACTTACTCTTATAAATAGGATTTTGAAACACTAAAGGAAAAGTTGGTCACTCCTATCCCTTAGTTCCCTAATTAGATAAAACCATTACATGTCCATATTTATGCATATGACATGGCTGTTGTTGTAATCCTTAGACAACTAGGTGAAGGTTTCTTGGATCATCCAATCTACTTTATTAGTAGGAATTCAATACTAGCTGAAAGAAACTATACCACATGGATCATGAAGAATTATCAATGGTCTATGATTTTTATAAATTTAGACACTACCTATTATCCACTTCTTTCATTTTTTATATAGATCATGAAGCTTTGAAGTACCTTGTCAATAAACCCATACTACATAGATGGATCTGTCATTGGATTGTGTTGTTCTAATAGTTTTAATTTTTCATTATGGTGAAACTTGGGAAAACTAATTGTGGACCTAACCACCTATCTTGGATTAAGAATAGAGAACCATTATGCACCATAAAATATGATCTACCTTATGTATTTCTCTTCTTCATTACTTAGGTACCTAAAGAGTTGGAAGAAATTACAACATTCTTTACCACTAGCTCTATGCCCAATTGTCTCACCTTACAAGAAAAAATCAACTCATAATTTGTATCCTAGCCTTTTAGATTATCATAGGTGATCTTTAAAAATTAGGCTATGATGAATTTATTTGACATTATGTAATGTAACATGAGCAACTAGAGGTACTGCATGAAGTTCATGAGGGTATTGTAGGAAGACACTATGTTAGAGAGGCTACCACACAAAAGGTTCTACTAGATGGATTATGATGGTCAATTCTTTTCCAAGATGTTAAAGCATATGTTAGACAATGTGACATATGTTAGTGCATAGGCACACCTAACCAAAATGATTCCATGCCTCTGTGAGACATTCTTTCTTAGGAACCCTTTGAGAAGTGGGCTATTAATTTTTTTGGTCCCATCACTCTAGTAGGATGACAAATATGTTCTCAATACATCATTGTAGTAACTAACTACTTTATTCACTAAGCTTAAGCTATGATGATAAAGGATTATACCATTGTTACGACTACATGGTTCATCTATGAGAATATCATAACTTAGTTTGGATATCCCTCGATTTTCACTAGTGATTGTAGAACCCACTTTTTGAATGAAATAATTGACATCTTACTAGTTGAGTTCATGATTGCACACCATAAAACAAAACAATATCATCCACAAGCCA
Source organism: Torreya grandis (assembly GCA_037957365.1). Lineage (NCBI taxonomy): Eukaryota > Viridiplantae > Streptophyta > Pinopsida > Cupressales > Taxaceae > Torreya > Torreya grandis. Next base: position 743,614 of record JARHVA010006353.1, read on the forward strand.
CTAGAACTATTGAGGCTTTCAACAAGATCCTAGGTACTACACTAACAAATATCTCTAACATTGGCCAAACTGATTGGGATGATAGGGTGTTTATAGTACTATGGGATTACTACACAACCTAAAAGCACCTAAACAAAAATATGCCATTCAACTTGGTGTATGATAAAGAGGTAGTCTTACTAGTGGAGTTTTGGTATGATCTATATGTATAGTACAATTAGGATAATTGGATGAAGATTCATCCTTGAAAGCATGCCTAAACACTTTACTATAATTGGATGAAACCTATTTCCTTAGTCATTGGAGCTAAGATGTGGAAAAACATAAGCAAAAGGTATGGAATAATCACCATATAAAGAACAAAACATTTTATCTAGAAATGAATATCTTGTTATATAATTCCAAGTGTGTGTGCCACCCTAGAAAACTTCAAATCCACTATGATGGTCCTTTTATAATTCATATCATTCAACCTATCGAAGCATGTTAGTTACAAAGGATGGATAGCCATTTCCTTCTTGAGCACTATAATGGAAGCCAACTTTAGTCATATTTAACTTCTAAATAGCTGAAGTATTATAATTAATAAGGCTTGTACCATTATTTTAGGATTTCCTATTTTTAATAAAAGCATTGGCTTTATTGCATGCAACTTATCTATATGTAATTTATTTTTAAAGTTTTGGTTGTCCTTTTGTAGAGGACCATGACTTATTTTAGTGCAAGGTAACAAATCATGTTTATTAATTAAAGCACACAAATTACCTAGGTGCTTAGGGTTAGATATGCATGCAAGGTACGTGGGCACATAAGGTTCTTAAGGCATGTAAATGTTAAGTTTAATCCTCATAAAATAGCCATTTAAATTTAAATACTCCAAGATCAATGGTCAAATTTAAATGTACCATGAAGATCCAATAACAAGCAAGGATAGTGTCAGTGGGTCCCAAAGATATAATGGAGTGCATTTAATCATGTGTCAAAGATCAATGGTGAGCATCAAATCAAAAGTTAGGAGATCCTAAAATTGAATGTGTCAATGATAAGTGACATGATCTTGGGATCAAAATCTAGATTTAATGACACATAGATGAGCTCAAGTTAGTGGGTGTAAATAGATATATGGCTTTTGTTCACTCATACTAAATAGATCCAACAAAAATATCAAGGTTGAAAGGTCAGAGAATCTTGAAAATAAATGAGGCTACCAAGTGTCATGACCACTTAAGTTATCCTATAAATTAATGGTACATTTTTGAGCCATATGGAAGCAAATCAATGGTCCATGTTCAATTTGGTAGAATCAGATCTAATGGTGCATGTCTGAGCATGGGAAACAACTATCATATGCTTTAAAAAAAGGCACAAGGAGAAACCAATGCTAAAAGATGGGGGATTATAGTTACCAAAGTAATTCACCATGGCAATCAAGGTCTGCAAGTACACCCTATATAGGGTTGGGGAGGTTATCCCTATTTTGGATGGTATTTTTGTAAGGTTGGTATGCCTAAATAGAGTCTTGGAGGCTAAGTTATAAGATAAAGAATCTCAAAGGCAATAGTTAACTAATTCTTCACTATTAATAAGGGACCGTACAAAGTGCACAAAGGTATTTAAGGATGTGGAAATGATAGAAGATATAATAAACACACATCACCAATAGTTGAAACTAATTTTTACATCCCTTTGAGGATAAGTTGACAAAGAGGTCTCCACACTTGAAGACATTCATAATGATACTACCACATCCCTAGATGAACTGGTCAAGAAGGCCAATGAGACCTCTAACCAACTTAAGGAGATGAAGAAATCAAAGGGGTCCATAGATGAAATAACTTCTAAAGTGCTTGAGGCATTATTACATTGGGACAATGTGAAGAAGGAGATCAATCAGATAGGACCTAAATTTTTGATAGAGGATGCTAGCATGACTTAGTTCAGGATGGTCTAAGAGTGTAGTGTGGGTTAATTTTGGCCCCAAATTTTGGCTAAGTGTTATCCATTTTTGGTATAGGATCGACACAATACAAAATTACCATGGCACATAAGAACCATGGTGTGGAACTATATAATCATAGAATAACTATGGCATGGAACCTATAGGGTGCAATAGGATAATGGTGTAGAAGGACTAGTGTAAGAGGACCAAGTTAAAGGAGAATGAATCATGAGGAACGCAAGGACATAGGACTCGTAATAGAAGTGGAAGCCTAGGGAAACATATGTGAAGTGGGAGTAGTTAAAATAATGATTCATACATGTTACCATGACCTTAATAATAAGAGTTTTTACACTAGTCCACAAGTAGAGGAACACGTGGAAATAAATATATAACATAGAGTGAGGATATAAGGGGATAGAGGCCTAGGTCTTTAGTAAGAACTAGTTGTTGATCACCACAAATCTCAATTTAGTGAGAGTTTGTTGATGAATTATTCTTTCCATTAATGTTTTTAAACACTTGGTCAAGGAAAAACAAGTATAAATACCCCTATTTTAAAGTACTATGGGGATGGATTTTTACCTCTTTGATGTTTAAGTGTAATATATGAAGTAGCTAGTTTTATCAAACATATTGTGTTTAGAATAAATGGTGTCATGTGAGTTAAGTAGATTGATTATGCTTAATATGGGTTTTGTATATATTTTATTTTCTAATAATTAGATTTGAACTAAAAATGAAAGTAATTTATATAATTATAATATTCAATATTAGAACTCAAAGGATTGAAATAGTCTATTTATGCTTATATAGGGTGTCTAATTAAAAGCATGTCTAACTTCAAGACTATGGATACGTATTTCTATGCAAAAAAAACCTATGTAAATTGGTACCAAGCTATGTGATTTAGGTGAATGTACAAGACTTAAATATTGTATGAAGGGGCTAGTGTACTAGCTTGTTGTGTTATACTTCAACATCAAAGCTGTATTTACCAAAGAAAACCCAAAAAATAATTACATAAGTTTTATTCTCTTGAAACAAGAAGATAATTAAGGTTTAATTAATTATATGTCTTAGCCTATTTTGTTTCCTACTATCACATTGGCCATGCCAATTTAAATAGTTATATGAATTCATTTATTGATTTCTCATAGGATAATGATGTTGATCATAACTATATAATTAATCTTTATTCTAAGTAATGGCATCCATGTTAATAAGAAAATGATGTATAAATTATTTTAACAAGTAGTATGGTTACCTTAAGGCTATGAGGCATTTATGATCTCAGCCAGTAGCACTATAGAACCTTGAGTTTTAAATATATTTTCTATTTATGTAATAATGTCTTCTATTACATGAATGATTAGAAATATATATGTGTTGAATTGATTTATAGTTGCTAATTTTGTTTACTTGTCTAAATATAAGGTTAATAACTTGTACTTCTAATGTAAAATTGCATTAATGTAAATGAAAACTTAGGTTAATAAGAGTTATCATTCCTATTTAAACTAATCCTTAAACTTAACCATCCTCAATCAGGATTGAAACCCACTAAGGAGAGTGAGGTATTTACCTATGGTTAAGGACCTAGAAATGGTCCTATGTGGAAGTATGAGTGCCAATATGGTGCTCGAGTCCTATCTATGTATGTGCATACCAATATGCCTTGAACCCCATAAAACATCTAACATAGTAATATAGTTTCCCATATCACCTTTTATACGTATTTACCTCTAGCTAATTACCTCAATTCACCTCCTTTGGTTCAGTTATGTATATGTGAGTGCACTGAACATTTATCAATTGTGTTAGTAAATGAGGTAATTGGGTCTAATGCACAACCAAAGCATACTCTAATATACAATTCCAATTTTTTTGGGTTATTTCAAAACAATTTTCAATATAAGAAATTTATATTGACTAGCAGTTTATAGGGTGAGAAAAAAAAATATATAGAGAAAAAAACTAATATAATTTGGTTGAAATTTATGATTGATTTATATGTTTGGTACTATGTTTTTAACACTCATTTAAAAAAATCTATAGCATTGGCTTTAAAATGTACTTTTATATGTTATGGGTTTTTATGTAAGGTAGGATGTGGTTTATTTAGAGATTATTATGGATACATTTAAATAGTAATAAAATTAATTTTCTAATTAATTTATAAAATAGAATGAAATTTATAAATAAATTGAAGAAATATTTATTTTTTGGTATAATATGAGTGCCTTTTAGTTATGGTGAGAACCCCTCAAATAATTATATTTCATTACCGACACCATCATCTCATCATCCTACATGACCACAACTTCACAAAATATCCTCTAAAACAAGACATGGAAAGGTTCAGTCATCCACTTTTAATCCTCTTATAAATTCATTGTTAGACATCCATCAACATCACATAAACCACCTCTACATGTTTTAGATCCCATTCTTTAAAATTCCCATGGAACAAGAAAATAATGGGATGATTTAATTAAATAACAATAACAAGTAAAATAACCACCTCAACCTTAGTTGGATGAATATCCCTAATTTTTCTAATTAAATAATTAAATGAAAAATAGCCATATTTTTAGTTTTTAAAAATAAGTTTTTTAACTAATATTTTAGTCTTATCTATATATTTCCTCTTATTTTTTATTAAATTAATTAAATGTATTATGTTTTTTATCTTTATTTGATACAAAATTTAATTAATTAAAATTAATATGCACAATATATTATTTAACATATCCTTGATAATGGGATCAATAAAAAATCTAAGAAGTTCACTACAACTAGATGGTCTCCCCCTTAAGACAATATAATCAAGCTCAACTTTGACAGAGTTGCAAAAGGCAACTTAGGCTAGGTAGGAGAAGGGGGTGTTTTCAAAAACTCCAAAGGCAACTATAACCATGGTTATATTGAATCTTTGGGTAGGTTCACCAAAAGCTTTGTTTAAGACAAGGCTCTTTGGAGAGGCATATCCATTGAATTATAAAAGCATTGGCTCAATATTGAGATTGAGGGTAACCCATAACTTATTGTGGAAGCAATGAATTATGGAACCTCTACCAATTAGAATCTCAATAACATCTTGGAGGATTATATAACATCATGGGATAATTTCATGCACTTCAATCTCCATCACCCTCACCATGAGGTAAATAAATTTGTAGATCACTTTACAAACAAGGGTGTTAGGTTTAATTCCCAAAGTAATCATTTGGAGATAATTCTAGTGCATAATATGGATTCAAAAGCTAAAATGTTTAATGAGATGGATAGTCATCGTTGTGTAATAAATACTACCAATGATTAAATGGATTATTCCCTACCATGATGCATCTCAAGTCACTTATAATATATTTTGGTACCTTGAAGGTATTATGAAGTAGGATGATACTCATTTTTCATAGCAAAAAACATGCATGAACCATTATTATTTCCTCCATCACACATTCATCTTTATCACTAAAAGATTTATGTGAATTGATATAGATATTAGTGAAAATAGGAGGACTAGTGAGATGGAAATCCCTTTGGAAAGCTTAGGTCCCTCCAAGTGAACCAGGGTTACCAGGAAGAGCATGGGTAAGTACATGTTGATTAACATAATTAAGTAGATAAACAAGAACATGATTCAAAAATACTCCCTAGATGACATGCACCACTCCTTTTTGAGACTAATTAAATATTTAAAGCTATCAATTGAATTATATAAATATTATAGATAATAAAACAAGGTTCACTACCAAGGAAGCTTTGAATTTTTGGTATAAAGATCTTGTTGATGGGGTAAAGGATGATAAGTTGTTAAAATGAATGCCCATAAATTTATTACATGTTTAGTTGTTAGATATCTTGGGTGGGGGTGATTTTATTTCCTTTATCGATACTGTCATCCATACCATAGAAGGTCTAGGTGAATCCAACCCTAAGTTGGACCCACTCAAATTTGCACAACTCATATGCATCTAGACAATCTTGTTATATGATAACAACCCATTGGTAATTCATGAGGATTTTGGACACTTGGAAAATGTTTGGACATCAGACTGGATTAGTTTTGTGTTCTTCTAAAGGCCTTGTCAATGGACAACATCACTTAGATCCATAATATAAGTGTTATCTATGATAGGTTGGGTATTATGGGTGATAAATAAGATTCAAACATGGAAATTCTCTAGTAAAACTGATCATAGAAGAAGAAGAAGAAGAAGCATGTAAATAAGGACCAATTATGATGGTTTATAGATCCTTCAAGGATGTCTAGTTTCTCTTGTCCAATTATTGTTATTTCTATGTCTTTCAAATAAAATGTATTTATATATTCCTAATAATATGATTTGTCTTTTCTTTCATAACACTATTGGTTATAGTAGCTTCTTACTATACTCCCCTGTACCAATAGGGTTTTTGAAAATATTATAATAGACAAGCATTACCCCTTTTTTAACCCATAAAAAATATACTATTTAACATAGTTTATTATCTTAATTAAGTAAAAAATTAAATTAAACATATTTATTTTATTTATTTCTTATTGATGGTAACAAAAATATGATACATTTTTTTATATATTTACATTACCTTTCATCCTAAACTAAAAATAATAAATGGGAGGGACAATCTTTCCTCCCCACTTTCATTTTATTTATCTTTTTGAGATGGAGAGGTAACAAAGGAGACATGGAGGGAAAAAAATGAAGGATTGATAAATTAAGAGGGCCCATATGCTATGAAAAATGTTAGGGGTAAAATGTAGAGGAGGAAAATAATCAAGAGGGAAACAAAAAATTCAATTGAATAATAAGATGGATATTTTTATAAAAGAAGGGTATGGAGAGAATAAATATGTCTAAGAAATTAAGGCAACATGCCAGAAGAGGAAAAAGAAGAATAGTTTATGTAAGAATTAAGAGAAATAAGGATATAGGTATGTAAATTATTTTCATAGTAAAAATATTTTTTATTTATGGAAAAACATGTTTTTCCATAAAAAATAAAACAAACCCAAACCCTAGGAAAACCCTACCAAAATTATTACACACAAAAAAAAACATCATAGGAAAAATGATAAGTATAGACTATAGTAAAAATAAAATATATTAAATCTAATAAAACCATAACAAAAACAATTATAATACACCCTATAAAATCCATAATAAAAATATAAAACATACACCATATGAAAAACTTACTAAAAATATCACATTTTTTTCAAAGCAAAAGGAAAACAAAGAAAAAATCTAGAAATATTAGTATAAAAAACCTAGGTGAAAATGATATAAAACCTATAAAATCCCATGACAAAATAACAAAAAAAAACTTAGGGAAACCCTATAAAAAGAATCAAGTAGAAACACTAGGAAAATCACTACCAAAATTCCATAATACATGGAAATTTAAAAACCTATAATTTTTTATTTATTATTTATTAGGTTATCCTTATTCATATTTATTATTTATGATGGATACATAATTTAAAACATATATTTTTATATTAGGTACATTAAAAAAAGTGACCATATGACCATAGCTATTTAAATTAAAAAAGGGTGTTGTATAGTGTGGGGTATGACACAACTAATGATCAAGAATATACCACAAGAGATATATAGGAGGAGTGCCACACCCATTAGTACTGCACTCTTCATATTCCTTGATAATCATATATATGTTGAGATTCAGTGTAACACATATTTGAGGTATTTGTATGGTCTATTGGTGGTGCCTTGAGAAGACATATCATATTTCCTTGATTCAAGGGAGCCAAGAAGCTAAACATTTTATTTTATTTTATCATATTTTTAGTCATGTTCTTAAATTTATTTATTATTAACCTTATTGTATAATTTCAAATCCTCATCATCTATGCATTCCTCATAGTCTTACAAATATAATGTTTGTAAACTAAAATTCTAGGATACCACCCCCATAATCCTCAAGGAAGTGTTTATTGTATAATTTAGGGTTATATAATATATTCCTATTTTTAATGTATATTTTCCATCTCATAAGATACTAGACAAGGAAAAATATGCAATGTTAGGCACTTTGTAGATGAAATTTTATGTGGATGCTCAAATTAACATATTAAAAAATACTTGGATAAATTAAATATAAGTCTACTTTATTTTTTAATTTAATTTATTTTTATATATATATTATTAAAAAAAAAACTATAATATCATTATTTTATTTCAAGTACTTTAAAAAAATTGTTTTTTTCAATTTGGAATTTTGTTTGAAGAAAATGTCCACTTGAATTTAAATATCAACCACTGTAGTGTAAAAATGTCTAATTAATTTTATTAAAAATAGTTTGGTTTTACATCCTAAAATCTGAATATTATTGAAACATGCATGGGAGAGGAGGCTAAAATAATGAGACAACATATATGGCTATGATAACATAATTTATCTAGATAGTTTTTATATTTGTTTATATTAATTTTTGAAGGATTAAATGTGGTACAAAATTGTAAGTTTAATATGAAATAGGTTTGAGTAACTATCATATATCCAAAAATGATTGTAGTTTCATAGAAAAAATTAAGTGAGCAATGGCACAAGTGTGATATAGACTACATTTTATTTAGGCACTCAAATTTAAGAATTAAGTGCTTGAGAATTTTTAGTCTTTACATTCTTACCTTACTTGACATATTCACCATTTAATTAACCTGAAATATATATGAGAGCCTTCCCTATTCTAATAAATATCTTGAAAATATTGAAAATATCATTTAGACATACATATCATGCTTACAAATTCATGTTAGCTAAGTTACTATAATCTCTTATCTTTTGGGATAAGACCACAATAGGTTATATAGGGCCACATTGTGGCCTTGTCCACTAGTGTGAACTCATATCCCACACTCTAACAATAAATTTTTAAATTGAATAAATTTCACGTTGTCCCTCTCACACTTTTATAAAATCCAGTTAATAAAACTATTTCAAATATAACATTATATAAACACATCACCTAACAACTTGGAAAGCTCTATTTATACAAGTTATTACACATTGAGTAAAATAGAACCATTTTTTCCAATTTGAGTAATGATTTATTCCAGTACTCATATGCCAAGCCTAAGATATTTTGTTTCTAGTCAAGGGAATTCATGGTTAATAATTCAAGTAAAATTATTGGTTTTATCCATCTATTACAAGTATCAAAATTCAAACACTCACTATAAGATGGATGAATACATTAATCTGAGGCCCTTTTGATATATGTAGACAAAACTCATATTACAAAAGGTTTTCTTATGATAGATTACCTATTATCCTTGCCTAATATCACCCTTTGAATTTTATTTATATTCAAATTATGTGCACAAATAAAGGTTTCAACATTATAGACACTTATGCATGATAACTCAAAATCCATAGACAAAAAACATACCACCTTTGATAATCACAAATACAAGAGAAATAAAATCACTACATAATCAATGCAGACACAATCATAGTCAAACAAACAAGGACACAATGTACCCTTATCTATTCTATAATGATATTGTCCCAATACATTACATGTTTATGCTTTTAGAAATGGCTGATGAGCTCAGAATATGGCTCATTATTGACATGTTATTTCCTTCAAATCATCTCTCGAAGGATATTATCTTATACAAATATTAGATTCTTAGATAGCTATTACATGGAAAATAGATATTTGTCTTGTTTATATTAAACCAAAGACTGAACCTTTACTTTGTCATTAAATGTCTAATACATAACATGTTTTACTGATATTTGGTGTGAAGAATGCTCAAGAAGAAGACACAGGTGATGTATAGTGAACATTCCATTTTGATCTCCATCCATTAGAACTACAAACTCTGTAGGCTTGTTTCTACGGACTCTGCAAGCTTGTTTCTACGGACTCTACAGGCTTGTTTCTTTGGACTATGTAGGCTTGTTTTTACAGACTCTGTAGGATTGTTTTTACGGAATCTACAAGGTCAATTTCAAGAATTCCATAAGGAAAATTCCATAAACAGGAATATGGAGACTAGATAGGATAAGAAAGAACCATTCCAACTAGAATCAAATAAGGAAAATAACTGCATATTATTTTGAAGGACTTGTTTTTGATGAGTTTGTATGTAATCAGATTTTAGGACTATGATAGGATAGGATATTTATTTCATCAAAATAATTATATCTCTTGGAAATCCAATCTCCTATCTTTAGATGAAGGGATTGACCAGGAGTCCTATTCTTTTGCATCCTATTTTAAGTTGATTGTATTAGTATAAAGTGTAAGACTTTTGACTATGAAAAAGAGAGAAGAAATAGAGGATATAGAGAAAATATAAAATCAAGAATTAGATTTTAGAAGCATATAGGTTTCAATCAGATTGTAATCATTTCATTTCCATGAATTAATACTTCACGTTTCTAGCATTGATTAATCTTTGTTCCTAAGTCCGAGAGGAGCAAGGGCCCACTCTCCTTGGAACCAGGAACTATGTATGGTATTTATGTTCTATTTTATTAGTTAGAATCTTATTACTATTTGCATTTATTTATAAAAAACATCAAAACAAATTCATAGTTTAAAAAGAGTATTTTTCTTATTTCATTTCTTTTATATGCAAAGTATGTTTCCTTTTATAGCAGAAGTGTGAAGCAAATTTCTTCTCGTAAGTAGAATTGTGAATTTACTTTCCATAAAACATAAAATAAGAGTGTGATATTTTACTTCTCGTAAAAGAGTGGATTGATTTGATTTCTTTCTTTTTCAGAAAAAGCATGAATCAAGTAGTTAGTCAAAGTTAGAATAGGACCAGCAAGCACCCCCATAAGCAGACTTCTAGGTCTACCATCCCATACCTTAGTGTAGATAGCTTAGGAAACTAGCCCTAGTTGATAAGACACCAATTGATGTACCATCCTAGAGATTCTCAAAGATTATTTATTCTAAAGTTTCCACCAAGAACACAAGTGGACACTCCTTTAACATCTCTAAGTAGTGAACCAGAAGATACAAGTGAAACTTATTTGCAAGAATCTTTTAAAACTGGGATAGGAATCAGGCCATTGCCACATGTAAGCCCCACAGGACAAATTCCTCAAGATCAATCTTTTTTAGGAAGACATTATTTAGAGATTACCAAAGACTTAGAAGAAGCATTTCAAAGATCCATAGCTGAAGAAAATTTTGAGAAATTGAAACAACCTATAATTAAGACCACAAACATTCAATGGGAAGATCATCTTGGATTTGAAATATCATCAGAAGAAGAAATGGATTTCCAACAAAATCAATAATTCACACAAATAGGAAGGACTTTTTCCTTTCTTATTGTTACAGGTCCTAATGATCAAACCCCCATGAAAAATATTTCACCAGCTAATCTACCAAATTTTTGGGGACGATCTATAGAAGATCTTGATCAATTCTTGTTTAAGGTACTATGTCAAAGCTATGATTACACAATTGATAGCTAGAATTTTTAAAACTATTTCCCTCTACACTTAAAGATGTAGATATGAGATGGTTTATGGGTTTACCTGACAATTCTATTAGAACATGGGATGACATGTAAATAGAATTTTTGAACAAATACCAAGATTACTATCGAGTGTGAGAAAGGAAAGAAGATTTATTCAAAATAAAATAGAATGAGGATGAATCTTTAGAGGATTACTTAGATAGATTCATGCTCACTCATAAAAGAAGCAATTATCAACTCATTGAAGACATTCAGAAGTTGGTTTTTGTGAAAGGATTGGATGAAGACACTAGAGAGTCTTAAATCTGATGGGCAGAGGAGATATAAATAAATTGGCTTTTTATCAGATTTTTAAGCTTTGTATTAATTACTCAAACAAAACCTAGAATTAGGAAAGGAAAGTTGGGGAAATATAATGTAGTGGGTAAATTAATGAAAGATTTTGCTAATCTCAAAATAGATATTTTGGTTACACTAAATAGTACTTTGTATGGCCTTCAAGCTAAGGAAAATGCAATAAAGCCTTTAGTAATCTACTATCCTAAGTGCAAATAGAAACATGCCCTTAGAGACTACCCCCTAGATAGAACCAATATCTCATCATATGGGATATGTGATGCAACAGATCATGATACCAAATATCTCACCCTTCTACCTCTTTTATAGAATCAAATAAAAACCCAAGTCTAGTCTACTAAAGAAGTAAATTATATTTAGAGACAAAACTTTGCCCCATTAAACTAGGCTCAGGGATAGTTTAATGTGAGAAATCTAGTTAATCTATGGATGGCACCATGGAATGTTTTAGTTCCTACACCATTTTGGAATCAACCCCAAATTCCATCAATTCAAAATCCATGGGTAGGACAAGATTGGATTCCAACATCTCCATGGATGGTGCCATAGCCACAACAATAATGAATACCACAACAACATTGGATGCCATAGCCATATCAACAATGGAATCAATAGTGAAACCCATAGTCACAATTCACCCAACCAAGAAGACCACTTCAACATCAAACCATTATGCTACCCCTAGTTACTCAACAACAAGGACAAATCAATCAGCCCTTAATGCCAACACAACCAATAGCAAATTTGAAAACTAAACAACCAACACCTATTTATGTTAATGAATAAGAAGAAATAATCAATGTTAGAGCTATTGAGTGTTCAGACATACATTTGAGATCAGGAAAAACCATACAAAAAGCTCCAGTACTTATTTTTGAGATACCTGATAAAAATGAAAAGACAAAATTATCTCAATTAGGCATTGGAGAAACTAAAATCAAAATGAGCCCTAAAGTAAATAAAGGAAACACTACTACACCAATAATTCCTTTTCCTAAAAGATTAAGAGAAACTGATATTAAACCAGACTCAAACTTGGTCCATGAGTTGAAAAATATCAATATTGAGGTACCCCTTTTATAAGCTATTAGGGATATACGTGAATTAAATAAGATCATCAAAAACCTTTGTATCAAAACACCTAGGAGAAAAGAAAAATATCTAGGAACCATTCATGTTGATGAAAAAGTTGCTAATTTACTAGTCGTAAAACTATTAGTTCTAAAATATGCAGACTCAAGAATCCCAGTGATCATAGTTACAATCAGAGGGAAAGAAATTCCTAACATCTTGGTAGATTTGGGAGTAGAAATCAATGTCATGATAATTGATACTCTCCAAGCATTATCTCTTATGAAAATGTAACCCACAACTACCATTCTTCAAATGGTAGACCAGTCGATAATGAAACCAGAGGGAACTATAGAAAATGTTGAAGTGTTAATTGAATCTTGGGAATATCCAGTAGATTTCATGGTCTTGTAACCCAAAATAAAGAATCTAAGATATCCTATAATCCTAGGTAGACCATGGTTGGCTACTGTAGTAGCATTGATTAATTGCAGGTCAGGAGACATGACCATTTCCAATGGGTTAAAATCCAAATGCATCTCCTTGTATCCCCCTGGACAACCATCAATAAATAGCATACAAGAACTTTGAGTGGATGAATCAGATAACACATTAAACAATATTTCCTCTTTAACTATGATCACAGTTAAAAAACACTTGGAAGAATTGAATGGAGACCTAAGAATTGAATGGAGACCTATACCCAGAATCTATGGACTCTACCAGTCCAAAAACTATGAACTATGCCAGTCCTAAAATTACAGACTCTGGCAGTCTAAAAGCTATGGACTAACTTAGTTAAGGATTCTTGGGCTAGTCAAAAAATTCTGAAATCTCCACTTCAACTTCTGCTAGTACATCTTCATCATATGATCATAGATTGATTTAGAAAAGTGTGTGGAAATTGGCAAAACAATAGAAAACTTATTTCTTAGATGCATTTCATTATTCCTTAGCAAGATTGATTCCTCCTAGAAAAGAGTTTGTTGATAATGTAACTATGTTTCATACGCTACTTCCTCATCCATGTCCTCTAAACTTATTAATTAGTGAGTTTAAGCAAATAGAACCCAACTATCCAGGTACAAAACTAATCACGATATTACATGGAAATTTTTTGAACATCAATAGTTGGTTGACAAATGAAGAGGAAGATCAACTCTTTGAAGTATTAGAAAGAAACACCAAGGCTTTTTCTTGGGATTATACCGACATGAAAGGAATTCATCCCAGAATATGCACTCATCACATTTACCCATAATCTGTTAAACTGGTCAAACAACCACAAAAAAGAATAAACCTAGCATTAAAGGAAATAATAAAAATAGAAATCCAAAATTTGCTAGAAGTTGGGTTTATTTACCCCATCTCAGACAGCCAGTGGGTGTCACCTCTGGTAATTGTGCCCAAGAAAAATAGAAAGTTAAGAATATGTGTAGATTATAGAAAACTAAACAAAGCAACATTAAGATATTACTTTCCTTTACCTTTCATTGATCAAGTTCTTGATAACTTAGTAGGGAAGAAATATTTTTATTTATTAGATGGGTTCAGTGGGTATAACTAGATAATCGTAGCAGTTGAAGATCAAGATAAAACCATGTTTACCTACCCTTGGGCAACTTTTACTTACTGACTACTTCCATTTGGACTCTATAATGCTCCAACAACCTTCCAAAGAGTAGTTATAGCAATATTCTCTGACCTTACAAATGATTGTGTTGAGGTATATATGGATAATTTCACTATTTATGGTGAAACTTATGAAGAAGCTCTTACCAACTTGGAAAGAGTACTGATTAGATGTGAGGAACATCAATTATCTTTGAGCCATTAGAAATGTTTGTTGATGATGGATGAAGGAATAGTCCTGGGACACCATATTTCTACAAAAGGCATTTAAGTAGATCCATAGAAAGTTGAAATAATTTCCAACTTACCCATTCCATAAACACAACCTAAAGTTAAGAGTTTTTTGGGACATGCTAGTTACTAGAGATGCTTCATAGATAATTTTAGTCAAATATCTGCCCCTATGTTTGCCTTTCTTACAAAGGATAGTACATTCGAATGGAGTGATAGTTGTCAATATGCCTTTGAGACCATAAAAGCTAAACTTGTTATTACTCTAGTATTGAGATGATCAAATTAGACTAAGCCATTCCATATATACATAGATGCTTCCAATATAGCACTAGGATTAGTTCTTGGACAAAAGGATGAAGAGGGTAACATGTATGCTATATATTATATTAACAAAAACATGACACCTGCTGAAAGAAATTACACCACAACTGAGAATGAATTCTTAGCTATAATTTATGCAATCAAAAAATTCAAACACTACATAATAGGCTACAAGGTCTATACAAACCATTCAGCTATTAGATATCTTACCAAAAAACCAATTATGGGAGGTAGGATTATTAGATGGCTACTGCTCTTACAAGAATTTGAGGTTATATTATAGCTAAACTAGGGAAGTCTATTGCAGTTTCTAATTTCTTATCAAGAATGAACACTACAAGTGAAGAAGAACCAGTGGAAGATGACTTTCGAGATGAGCAATTATTTTCTATTTTATCACAATCTCTATGGTTTACTGATATAGCTAATTACCTCACCTCATGGAAGTTTCCTCTACACTTTTCACAAAAAGAAAAGAAATGTTTAATCAAAGAAAGTTCTTCTTTTAAATGGATTAATGAAATGTTATTTAAACTTGGCCCTGATCATGTGTTTCGTAGGTGTGTGACAAATAGTGAAGCTTATGATATCATCAGAGCTTGTCATGATGAACCAGGAGGAGGTCATTATTCAACTCAAAGAACTATACATAAAATCATGGGAGTAGGATATTATTGGCCTCATCTTCATCAGCAAGTAAAAAGATATGTTAGACACTGTGATGTTTGTCAGTGAATTGGACAACCTACTCTTTCAATAGAGATACCTCTGCACCCTCATCCTCAATTGGTTTTAGAACCATTTGAGAAATGGGGAATTGATTTTATTATTCCAGTGGATCCTCCTTCCAGAGGAAAAGAATATCTCCTAATATGTATAGACTACGTGGCCAAGTGGGTAGAAGTGGAAGCATTAACTCATGTAAGAGAGGAGATGGTAGTTGATTTCTTATATTTTAAAATCATGCAATGATTTGGTGCTCCAAGAGAGATAGTCTCTGATTAAGGACCTTAGTTCATGTCAAACATGATAAAGCATTTCATGTAAATGTATCAAAGTCAGCATAGAAAAACATTTCCATACCACCCATAAGTAAATGGACAAGTTGAATTCACCAAAAGAGAACTAGAAACCATTTTAACCAAGGTTGTTAATTCTAGTAGAAAGGATTGGGCAAATAAGGCACCAAAAGCTATTTGGGCCTATAATACTACTTGGAAAACAATAACTAGATTTTCACCTTATGAATTGGTTTATGGTAAGAAGCCTTTATTCTCTGTTGAATTTGAATTACAAACTTTGAAAATAGCTATAGAAGTAGGAATTGAATTAGAAGAAATATAGAAAGAAAAAATCCTATAGCTTAATCAACTTGATGAAATAAGGAAGGAAACACTACAAAGAACTGAACTAGTACAACATCAAAGAAAAGTTTGGCATGATGCACAAATAAATCAATGGAAGTTTTAGAAAGGAGATTGGGCACTATTGTTTGATTCTAAATTTCAACAGTTCAAAGGAGAACTACAAACAAGATGGCTGGGACCTTATGAGATTAAAGAGGTCTATGAAAATGGTTTTGTTAAGCTGATACATATTGATGATAGTAGAAGATCTATATTAGTCAATAGACATAGATTGAATCTCTATCAAAAACCTCTCAATAAAGATGAATTTATTCAAAAAGTAAAGGATCAAGTAGCTATTTTGGAAAGCTCTACTTTTTCCAGTGAACATGCTCCTTGATAATTAAAAATAATAAAAATAAAAAAATAAAAATAAAATAAAAATAAATAAAAATAAAAATCAATAGTGAAAATCCTTCCAACGATGCTACTTACAATGCATGCCTAGAAAACCAGCTTGTTGGCTAGCTATGCATTGTGAAAAAAGGGATTTGGCTAGAAAACGAGCAATGGATAGCCAAAGGGAAAAAACAAAACATTTATAGGAAAATCTCATCATGACACTATGATTGGTCATCTCTATGTAATAAACTAATCCATGAAAACCTATTTGTGCAGGACACATGACGAGCAAAGGATAACATCTAAGGTTAAAGTAAGACATATTTTATTTATCTATGTTTCAGTTAACTAATTATTTTTTATTTGATTAAGATCCTATTCTCTAGAGATGACCTAAATTTGAAACTTATAAAATGGAATGACATATGTCACAATGAAAAAGAATGCAACTGAGCTGCCAAAGGAGTATAGATAAGTGTGTAACTTTGATATCATCAATTGAGTCATCAAGTATCACAATGATAAGATGTCATAAAAAGGGGTTTTAAATAAAGTAATGAATTGTTGTCACTATCAATATGACATGTCATCATTTTACATAACTTGTATTAATGAGACAAAATGGTTGGCACACTCCATAGAAATGTGTGTTGCCTAACTGTATGAAATCATCATACCACACTACAAACTCATACAACTTTAGCATTTCGAATGAACCATTTCCTTTCTACAGACTTACACAGAAGCTAGTCTACCAATCCTCAGGGCTTGTTGCCTACTGAATTCAAAAAAAGACTAGTTTACACCTTAATTAGAGTTAAAGTAACTGAGCTAACTGTGACTTCGCATAGAAATTGGATAGAAGACAAGATCAAAGCTGAAGGATCTAGTAAAGTTTCATAAAGACAAGGCTTTTGTAGCAGTGTTTAGAGCCAATGGCTAGCTACCTTTCATGGAAAATTTCTAGGGTTTCAATGAAACAATGGTAAGTGAATTCATTGCCAATCTCACCCTTGAATTTTCAATTTTAAAAGGCATTGTTATTCCTGTTACAACTCAAATCATAAGCTAAATTATACAAGTTCTAAAAGAAGGAATAAGAGCTATAGGTAGAGTTTTATTTATTGATTTAATTAGTCAATTTAATGGTAATAAGTAGACCAAAACCTCATGTCTAGTATATTCCAAAGGAAAATCAAAAGGGATTAAAATAAATTCACTTATTAAACCTTGGAAATCTATAGCCAAGTGGGTACTTAAATATATCATTTGTGAAGGGAAACACAGTCTTTTAGGGGATGAAGCCATGAAAATGTTAATACATCTTAAGCATGGGAGAAAAAACCCTTAGTACAAAATTAACCTTCCATCTTTCTTATATGGTACTCTGCAAGTTATGTCTACAACCCCTACTACTACTCTTAAGCATCGTGGCCTTATTCAGCTTATTATCTAGCATCATTTCCTTCAGCAAGGTCAAGAGGTCTGGGAATAATTTTAGAATAATATATCACAACAAATTCCAAATTTGCCTACACAAGAAACCCCAAATGTACCATAAGAACACTCATCTCCACCTACCACATCAGCTGAGAAAACAACACCAAGAAAAAAATCTCAAACTGTAGTCTCTATAGAAATCCCTTTTTCTTCTTCAAAAAGAATCACAAGGTCTCAAAACCCTGACATTTTAAGGTCCCCATAAGAACCTCATGAGTCTATAGTATAACTAGTTCCTTTGATAGGAAGAAGAAAATTGAGATGGAAGGTTGTTACAAAACCTGAGACGACTAAGGGTTTGGTGGTTGAGAAGGAAAATCAACCAAGTGTAGCTCAAAGAGTAACTAAAAGAAAGAGAAGGCTCATTTTAATAGAAGAAAATGAACAAGAAGCTACCAATATTTTAGATAGTCTTCAAATGGTGTCACATTCCCCCATACATCAGAATATTCTTATACTTACAGATATTGAAGAAATTCCTTCTGAAAGGAACTCTCCAATCATAATGGAGAAACCAAATCCAAAAGAAGAGCCACACATGGCAGAGGAATTAAGTATGGTAGAACAACCATCTATTCTAATTGAAACTACAATGGATAAATGGAAAACTATATGTACCAATGAGAAAGGCGAATCATCAAATCTAAATGATCCTATTATGTAACTAACTTTTCAACTTTCTCAAGCTCAAGATTTTGAACAACAATAAACAACTAACATTGCTGACTTGATCAGTCAATTACAAAACAAGGATCATCTTAACTCATTTTTGCAATTGAAATTAGATACAGTATCTGCTAATCATGCAGCAAAAATTCATAGATTAAAGGAAATAATAAAAGAAAATAAAGATAAATAAATTGTTCTTTAGATATATTTAGAAAGTCTGAAGAAGGAAAATAGGATATTGTAGAATTTGGTAAACTCTTTCGAAGCACCTACTATTGCACTTTCTCCTCCTAAGGCATTTGTTGACCATGGTTGTCAAACAAGTGATCCAAGTATTCCTCCCTTGCAAATACTATATCAAATTAAAGAAGAATATTCCGTACTTAAATAGAAAAACAAAGATGAAACTTCTTCAAACAAACTCTTGGAAAATGAAAAGAAAGAATTAGAGGCTAAAGTCCAAGAGTTAGAAGAAAATTTATAGGATGCATGAAAATTAGGAGAAACTCTTTTGGCATGTAGGAATCCTTCTCCTACATATAGTTTGTTTTTATTTGAACAATTTTATAGATTGTAGCTTATGCAGATCTCCTATCATCTTCCTTACAAAATTTTGCAGCCATCAACATTTTTGGAAATTTTCTATAGTGTTGAACCTGATCAGTAGGATTTGCTTTGTGAATTTTATTTGCATGACTTGATTCTAGGAGATCATGAGCACAATAAGTTTTTGATAAATCTTCATGTAGGAGAAGTTCAACTGAGAGCATTACATTCTACATTCAAAAATCAAATAGCATGGAAAGGAAGATTTGAGGACTATACAAATTATGCTAAGACTATAGGATTATGTGTCAGACTAGCCTTTCCTATTCCTAGATTGATCAAACAATATTTTAACTATGCTTTGTTAAATGATGAGGTTAAAACACATTACTTATAGGCTCTATATGATTGTATTATTTCTTTTGACTTATTTTCAAGACAAAGTTTTGATTCAGTAATGGCTTCAAGTGTAAATAGATGGCACCAACTTTTAGTACCTCTTAAAAGGTAAGAAGTCATGTCCCCAGATAACTTAAGATGGAGTATGAGGAGAGCATCCTCAATTCTAGAAATTTTAATAGAGGTAATCAACTCTGGGGGAGAATAGAAATGGATTGGTATGAGATATAGACCCCCTTTCCTGATCATACCTATTTTAGGATGGTAGATTTGGGCTCCATAATTAGAAGAGAAATTCATTATATGGAAACAAATGATTTAAACACATCAAGGATTTACTAGCAATTTAGATAGACACATAACATATGAGTTTGATGAATATGATTTGAGTCAGAGTGTAGAAATTAGAAGCTAGAGCTATAAACACCAATAAATGTTTGCAATGGGACTTGTAAAAGGTAAAGCTTGGGGGTAATGATGAGCTCAAAATATGGCTCATTATTGACATGTTATTTCTTTCAAATCATCTCTCAAAGGATATTATCTTATACAAATCTTAGATTCTTAGATAGTTATTACATGGAAAATAGATATTTGTCTTATTTATATTAAACCAAAGACTGAACCTTTACTTTGTCATTAAATGTCTAATACATAGCATGTTTTAGTGATCTTTGGTGTGAAGAATTCTTAGGAGGAAGACATAGGTGATGTATAGTGAACATTCTATTTTGATCTCCATCCAGCAAAACGATAGACTCTGTAGGCTTATTTCTATAGACTCTGCAGGCTTGTTTCTATAGACTCTATAGGCTTGTTTCTATGGACTCTATAGGCTTGTTTCTATATAATCTGTAGGCTTGTTTCTATGGACCCTATAGGCTTATTTCTACGGACTCTATAGGCTTATTTCTATGGACTCTATAGGCTTGTTTCTATGGACTCTGTAGGGTCAATTCTGAGAATTTCTTAATGACAATGCCACAAATAGGAAGCTGGAGACTAGATAGGATAAGAAAGAACCATTACCGATGGAATCAAATAAGGAAAATAATCGCCTACTATTTTGAAGGACTTGGTTTTGATAAATTTGTATGTAATCATATTTTAGGACTATTATAGGATAGGATATTTATTTCATCAAAATAATTAGATCTCTTGGAAATCCAATCTCCTATCTTTGGATGAAGGGATCGACCAGGAGTCCTATTCTTTTGCATCCTCTTTTAAGTTGATTGTATTAGTATAAAGTGTAAGACTTTCAACTATGAAAAAGAGAGAACAAATAGAGGATATAGAGATAATAGAATATCAAGAATTAGATTTTAAAAGCATACAAGTTTCAATCAGATTATAATCATTTCATTTCCATGAATTAATACTTCAATTTTCTAGCATTGATTAATCTTTATTCTTGAGTCTGAGAGGAGCAATGGCCCACTCTCCTTGGAACCAAGAACTGTGTATGATATTTATGTTCTATTTTATTAGTTAGAATCTTGTTACTATTTACATTTACTTATAAAAAACATCAAAACAAATTCATAGTTTAAAAAGAGTATTTTCTTATTTCATTTCTTTTCTATGCAAAGTATGTTTCCTTTTACAGCAGAAGTGTGAAGCAAATTTCTTCTCGTAAGTATAAGTGTGAATTTACTTTCCCTACAAATGTAAAATAGGAGTGTGATCTTTTACTTCTTGCAAAAGAGTGGATTGATTTGATTTTTTGCTTTTTCAACAAAAGCGTGAATCAAGTAGTTTATTCAAATTTAGAATAGGATTAGCAAGCACCCCCATAAGCAGACTTCTAGATCTACCACCCCATACCTTACTGCAGATAGCTTTGGACACCAGCGTTGGTTGATAAGACACCAATTGAATATTGGTTAAATGAGGAGTTAGATGAAACTTGTTAATGACACAATTAGAGATCCTCCTAAGTTATTTATATATTAGTGATCTACCTACATAGTTATCATGATTTAAATCTAAGATAGAAGCATATTTCATTCAAAAATACTATTTATAGCTCAATTTTGTTTTTGTAGTTAACTATATTTTATATTCATATTATGTATTTTTTATAAATTTAAAACAAATTAAAATAGTTTAGTGTTAATTAAAATTATTATATTAAATCAAAATAACTATTAAGTATTCTAGTGAATCCATAATTTTTTATTAGAACATTGCTTTCTATTTGCTTGATTTTTATCATAGGATTGCATATATTTTTTTTTAATTTTTTGGCACTAAAATAAATAACCTTCAACTTTGGATATAAATTCACCACTACAAGACAATAATCTTCAACCTTGGATTTTAATTCAAGGCTAAACAAATTTTATTTTCACCTTAGATAATATCTAGTACATAAGAGTTTATTTTGACCTTGGGTTGAAGTTTATTGATCTAGATACAAAAATATATATTAATTTTTATTTTCTATTTCTTTTTTCTTGTTTTATCAATTGTGTTCCACTAATTATAAAACTACATAGAGAGTTGTCATTTTAGGCTAATTAGTGTCTTATTTTACAAGCACCTTGAAATGAGGGATACTCTCCCAATACCTAGGCCCTAGATAAAAATATACATATTTTTTAGTTTTATCATACCTAATGATATATTGGAAATGCCTATGGTTTCTTACTTACACCATATGAATTCTCACCTATGAAAGTTACTCTCATAGTACCCTTAAATATAGGATACTAGGATAGAGGCACTATTAAGCCTATGTAGTTAGTGCTCTAAAATATTGGGCCAGCATAAATCTACAAATGAGAAAATATATTTTAAATACCACATGACCATTCATACCCTTGAATTTATCACCATTTATACCTTATTTTTATTCTTTTATTATATTCATAGTCATTATTTCTATTGATTCATATTATATTTTATGCCTCTAAGGTGTAGTGATAGATTAAGTGGAATTTCTTTATTGTATATGGATCTTCCTTTGGTTTCTTATACAACATAAAATAAAGATGTTTTTTTCTCAAAATAATAATGCTACTATTAAAATTCCTTCATCTACTAAAGCTAAATATCTCATCGATTTTGATACTAAACATAATGAATAAAAATATTATGTGCATAATAAACATGATACTCATATGGATAAATAATATCTTAATGGATTATATCCAAAACAAGTGTAATAATTATCTAAATTTCATCAAGATCTTCAAGATAACCCTCACAAAGTGAGTCATATCATTAACATAGTTATATATTATCTCAAAGTGGGCATCAATCTAATTTGGAAACTTTTCCACCACAATCAATACCTTTTTGGGTTGTCAAATCCCGTACTTCCAATGTTTCCACTTCCACTATTGTATCAATTCATATTTATACACCTCTATTCACTTATATAACATCACCCCTTGACTTGGGAACATCACTTGGTTTCAAAAAATTATCCATGCCTATGCCTAATTAACATACTTATACTCCCCCACTCATCTCTACAAATACTAATCTTAAGTATACATTTCCTTATAAGCTAAGATATCTCAACTAAAGAAAACTCTTTCTAATACTATCCCCTACATGTACTAACTTTTCTTGTTAAAAAATATTTTGACACCCAAAATTTCATAGTATCCATTACTAGTTGGTTTTATGGTTCATAAGTTTCCTATATATAAAGGCAAAGGTTATTTTAAACACAATTTGTGTGCATTCCATATAACTTGTCTATATTATTCAAATAATGACAGATTGTTAACAAAGTTATTTCTAAGAAGTATCAAAGAATATGGTCTTACATGGTTTTATGATCTTCCTCTTCAATCTATAAAGTCTTTCAATCCACTGGAAAAACATATTTTTATCAACTTTTCTATCAACATTGATGAAAACCTATCATATACTCAAATTTCAAAGCTCAAACAAGGGTCCAATGAAATAATCAGTGAATATTTTCTATGAAATA
This sequence comes from Torreya grandis, assembly GCA_037957365.1. Lineage (NCBI taxonomy): Eukaryota > Viridiplantae > Streptophyta > Pinopsida > Cupressales > Taxaceae > Torreya > Torreya grandis. The sequence continues at coordinate 767,461 of JARHVA010006353.1, forward strand.
AGACTATGCTAGAAAATATGAAAAAATAAATGGATCACAATGAAAACTAATATATATTCACTCAAAGTTTTTAATCTCCACTCCAAGATCTAATTATGTTTGTTAATTTCAAACATTTTGATGAGTTATGTAACATAATCAAAGAGCTAGAGATCCAATTACTTACTTTTAACAAACTCAAATATAATTCAAATTATACTTATAATTAAAATGTTGAGTTTCTAATCAATCCAAATCATAATAATGAATACATTTTTTTTAGCCAAAATACCCCCATTCTTTTTTGGAATAGGAACCCACTATGTTCTGAAAAGGTCCAGGCCTATCTTGAAAGTCTTCTTCCAAGAGAGCTTTATGTCTTTCACCTAAATTCACTATTTAGTAAATGTAAATTAAAATTCTTTGCCTATTTAAACTAACATGTTAGTATTCTTTAGAATTTTTTCATTTTAAAATGTTTTCAAGTAGATGAAAAATTTGTGAAGTCTTAGGCTTTGTATAAATATGTCTTTGAAACTTTTGTTCAGAAGTCTATAAATAATCTTTAGCATTTCACACCTATATGAACTTGTATAAAGGTTATATTCGGGACTTATATTCTAATGTATTTTTTTTTATATTCTCTTTATCACTTATATTCATAGGTTGGGCCCTCATAACTTTATTCTCCATAGATTAAAGTCTTTTCCATTTACACTTCGAGAAATGGGTTTTCAAAAAAATTACATTTCAGCATTTACTCTTTAGAGAAAATGTTCATAATTCATATTTTAGGATTTTGGTCTTTCATATTTTTTCATTTCAAATAAAAAGTTCATAATTAGTCTTTGGAATCTATATTGTCAACATCTATGTTCATCAATAAGTTTATGTATTTAAAATTTGGTCTTCAACAAAATTGTTTGGTGAAACTATTCAAGGAATGTGTTCAGCATTTGATCTTTGGAATTTGATCTTAAAAAATAGTGATTGGTATCAATTTGGTATTTAGTGAAAGTTTTTATAGAAAATGTTTGGCACTTTTTATTTGAAACTTATGTCCTCAGCAAAAGTGTTCAAAACTTTTGCTCATAAGTTTTGTTCACTTCACAAGAATGCAAGCTAACATTGTTTTAATGCAACATCCAACCCTCAAATATAGAGAGCCTTCATGGAATAGGTAAACTATAGAAAACATAAAAATATAATTGTAACTATCAAGAGGCACTAGCATGGCATTCTCTTAAACATCTACATCATCTACATGGCATACCCACCAAAATGAAGTGGCAAAGTTTGAATTGAACAAGTACAAGAAGTTTATAGATGTAGGAAATCAATGGCACACAAATTAGAATAGAATTACAAATCTATATCAATTAATTTTATATAAACATCATTCTCATTGATCATAAATAATCTCCAAGCTCACTCTCCCCATTGAGAACAAGCCCTAGCCATGTGCATTTCGATCGATACTTACATCTATTATAACTAAGCTTCTAAATTGAACCAAAAATTTCTTATCTTAGTTAATTAACTATGGCATCCTTCTCCAAAAAATTTATAGGATCCATTACACCTTATATATTCTTTATTAAGGATTCAACTGAGTATAAAGGCAATATCTTTGATCCAATAGTGTTCAACAATAACTATATCAATTACTCAATGTTATGGGAAGTAATTCATCAGGTGGATTCACACACTCAAAAATATAATTTGATAATAACTCAAATATAATTAGATTCAAAAATCCTCCCTCTAAAGTGATATGGATTACATTTCACATTCATAAATCCTAAGGTTATTCCATGCATAAACATTCTACGAGACCTATTCTTCATTGGCAAAGTGATTGGAGATGTGTTCTTACATAACTTAGAGCATAAAATAATCACAAACTACATCTCAAGAGATGAATTATAGAGATATTTATCCATACCTATCATAGATTTTACATATAACTTATGTATAGTATTTAAATGAAAAAAGTAGATCTCAATTAATAAAACATTAAGTGCATAATTCCTAGGGAGACCATCATCCTCAAAGAGAAGTAGCTAGTGCCTATATCTAAGTTTTGGATGGGAATATATATTTGGATGTCCCTCCTAAACCATTTATATGGATACCCATCATGTAATTCATTCACATTTAAATTATTCCAATATTGTATTTACTAATGACCTTAGAGCTGATATTTACTCTAGGTGAGGTAATTATTGTTAAGATATGGGAAAAATTACTACACAAGCAAAAGAGGCCTTCAAGGAGCCATTTATATATGAGATCATACCTTATAGATGCTATGTTAGACACAATTCACATGTAACATGTGTCACTCTAGATCCCATCTCCATATTTTATCAAGAACCATATATGTGACTCATATTATTTTATGAACATATACACCTATACCAAGAACATCACTCAATTTTCATAGGACATATACCCTCAAGTGTATAGGTATACTCATAAATACCCACTAACGAGGGATATAATAACATTGACAACACATTGATGGCCTTAGGAGACTATTAATTGTATCTCGACTACACTCTAATTATGGTCACTGGCCACATAGTTGCACTCCTACATCTCCCCAAGAATGTACTAGATAAAGTAGAAGAGTAGGAGATAGCCTACTAACTATTATGGGGAATATATAAACTTTTGAATAATAATTAGAATATTTCCTTCCATGGATTTCATATCATGATTAGTAGAATGTGTTACATCAATCATAAACACTTTTGGGAGGTGGTAGATTTAGATATTATTACTCATTAACCACACTTCCACATAAGGACTGGGACCCTCATGGTAAAGTTAAAAATCATATTAAAGGCCTTGGTATTCCATACCAACATGAGCCTTATGACCATGATTTTTTATTTCTCAATTTTAAGAGTGATATTCACATCTTTGAAAGATCACATACAACTAGATTGGGTGAGGATCTCTTGAAATTCATCCAAGGGGAGCCCTCCATTTTAATTATGGATACATAGATCAGGATACTACCCACAAGTGGATAGATTACCACTAATTTTTGGATCAATATTATTTCCCAATCATTAATGGAGTAATGGGAACCTTCGCATACATTCCTTATGGCATTACAAATTATAAAGAAAGATCCTTGGGTGGTTGAAGCTAATAGAATTTCAACTTCACTTGGGGATATCATGATGAGCCAATTTTCCTTGACTCTTTAGACTCAAAAGGTCATGACCATCATGTTTTTAATTTATTCAAAGATAGTACAAGTATGTAAGTCTCAACCAAACCCACTCAATTGGATTCCCCCATAATTGAGAAAGTTACTATTTATTATAAGAGGAATCCAAGAGCTCACATCCCTCTAAAGAGTCTAACTATTAAAGCAATATCTACATAAGGATCCTTATATAAGTAACATCTAGTAGTAGGTGAGTCTACATATGAGGAGGAGGAGATACAAAGAACTAAGGTTTTAAACCTCCAAGACACCAAAGGCAAGGAACCACTACATGGAGATCAATTAGGTGAGGGTGTAACCCCTACTATTATTACAACTCCTTTAATTTATACTACTCTAGTTGTGTATTTTATTTCCCATTTATCTATTGGTTATTTTAATTTTGTTCTTCTTGATCTTAGTATTTCCCCTTCCTTGGTGGTGCTTAAGGTAGAGGTTGTTTCCCTTGAGCCCAGGGTCCAACCATCTTTGATTTTTCCAAAGGTAGAGGATGTTTCCTCTATCACTAATGTCTCCACTTACCAATTAGTTATTACTCCAATTATGTCCTCAACATCCATTCCACCCACTTCTATAATGGTTAATGTATAAATTTAAATTTTATCACTTAGTTTATCATAGCTAATATTACAATTATCCAACACTAATTTCACCCTTTTTCATCTAAATTCATTTATCTCTTATAATTTGGTCCTAATATTACCCCTTTAGTCATTTATCTAATAACCCACTGATAAAATATGTAATACGAATGTAATAACATAATGGATCTAGATATGATATCAAGATCAAATGTGAACACACCATAAAATAGATATATTATGGGAAAATATCATAAAGAGGTAAAAATTCACCAAGATTATTCAAATTATGAGAAACTAACAAGTACCCAATATATACTTTCTTTTCTCACTTCTTTTCTTAGTGCGTCACAAAAATCACAAATTGAATATGATTACATAATTTCACACTCATGATATATTTCAAAATAGGGGTAAAACCCTATTTATAGTGAAAGACCAAGGTAGGTGACTATTAAATAATTATAATTATATTGTTTATTTACATGAGGTTTCCACCTTGTGTTAATAAATAATATATTATTAATATTTAAATAATTACCAAGGCTAAGGGTAAGAATTTTAATTTATTTTGACAACTCTTAAATAATTATAAATTTATTATTTATTTACACAAGATTTCCACCTCGTGTTAATAAATAATATATTATTATTATTTAATTAATTACCAAGGCTAAGGGTAAATTAAGCCCACTTAGAATTAAATGTTTTAACACTTCCCCTTAATGCTAAGTGGGGAAAAATGTCATAGTCATCTCAAAAAAAAGAATTATACTATGTACATAATTGAAGGATTGAAAAACCTTCATCATGACAAACATCACCTCTTAAAACAAAAATAATTATAATCCAGAAACTACTCAAAAGTAAGTTTAGGCTAGCATGACTGTGAGAATACATCTCATAGTTTCTCATGAATAATTACTAAGCATAATGATGTCCATTAAAAATTATGTCTTTAATGTATTGGGATACAAAAGTAGAAATTTCACATGAAGTTTACTCAAATTACATAACTTCCACATAAAGTTTATAATGCTTTATAATGAGAAGAAGTATAGATAAGAAGAAGAAATACATGGTCATTATGAAATGGAATTATCATGTACACTCCCCCTCAATGACAACTCTGAGAGGCCCAACATTGCATGAAACTTGGTAGCACCAAGTGATTTGTGAAAATATATTCCGCATATGTGCCCATAGGACATTAATGCATATTAAAATTGAGGAATTTTATCTTGGATAAGCTGTACATGTACATCAATATGCATAGTTTGTTGGTACTAAACTATATATTTCACTAGAATTATACAAAATTTAGCACTTTCACAAACCTTCAACACATATCCAAAAAATAATGGACTCATGATATCATATTATGGTTAGCATCATAATAACCAAATGCATAAATATAAAAGAAAAAATATATTTTTCTATGGTAAAGAACATTTAAAACCATCAAGTCATATTTTAAGTAAACAAGTTCACTACTTTCATAATTAAGCTAGTGAAAAACAAATTATCATATGCAATTCATTATTGAATGTCTCTAATACTGAAAATATGAGCATACCTTTCTATCATGTGATGCACATATAATAATTTTACTAATAATATGATACTAAATCATTTAGATATCTTATTATAAGTAACTCATTTGATTTTTATCAAAACTTTGCAAGTTTAATATGCTTCAATTTTCCAACGATATAGAATTGGAATCAAAAAATTGAGGTATGAATGCTTTCATACATCAAATATAGATTATAATGATATGGAATCATCCAATCAGATAGACATAAGACTGAAATAATTAATTTTAGATATCTATGAATAGAATGCTTGATAAGTTAAATGATGGAGAGGTAATAATACAAACTCTATTTACACTTACATTTCAAAATGAAGCATATAATCATGTTATAATAAATAATCAAATGATAAAATAATATAATAATGTTAGCATGAACTTTATCTACTTATTAAATGAAATTATCTAAGTAATTCAACATAAATAATCAAATGATACAACATTTAAATGAGTATCTAAGCATGTTAGCATAAAATATACTTTTTAAAAATTAGAATAAGTAACCATGATCAAAATGAAGCATGATGATATGTATAAAATGATAACTCATTGAAAATAATCATAATGTAATCAAAATTTGAAAACACTATTTATTTTCTTTTATTTCTCATTTAACATCTTGAATAGTTTTCTCAAAAATTGAGAATCATATTAATAAAAAGTCATAAAATCATGGTATGTATGTTGACCCCTAGTCAATTTATTAAGATTATAAATATTAGATGATTTAATTATGGATTATACTCACTTAGATATTTTTAGTTTCAACACAAGTGAATAACACTCCCCCTCATACTCTACATTATCCAAAATTGGATCAACTCCCCCTATGACATCTATTTCTTCATAAAGAGAAATGAGAGAAATAGGTTCATCAAATGAAGAACTTGAAGGAGGTTCTATAAATGGATCATATAAATATTTTTCAATGATAGAAACATTCCTATTTTTAATGACTTATCTAGAAGATGAATCATACACTCTTAATCCTTTAGTATGTTATCCATATCCTATTAAAAAGTAAGAATAAGAGGTAGGATCAAGTTTTTTTTTTTTTTAGGAATAAAAATGGAAATAGGGATACCAAATATCCTAAGGTGATCAACACTTGGTTTATTTTTAAACCAAAATATATTACAATATAAATTTAGTTAGAATTTTGAAAGAACCAAAAAGGTTTACTAACAACAAGATAATTTTAATAAACTATTATAATGGCACATAATATGACATGAACATACAAGGAGTGTTAAAATAGAATTCTAAGTACCATAAAATCATTTACGTCAAGACCTATGCATAAAACCTTTGTCAAATAATATAAAACATTATTTTTAAATATGACATAGGTTTCAATATTAGTCTAGATATGTAAGAGTGTAGAAGGATACAAGGCTTTAGTAGGGAGCCACATCATGATTTTTGTGAAGGATTTTATAATGGTGATTACCATGTAAACATTACTCACAAGATTCATGATTTTAAAATAGAAGGAATACCAACATATATTACAAACCAAATGTGAATTAACACACCTCAGAACTAATTCATAGTGCGATAAAACACCTATAAAATGTCAATAAAGAAAATGCTTCCATAAGGAGAATTTCTTTTTAGTGAATATTAATTTCTTAATATATATGAGGTACACCTAGGAATTCAAATAAAAAAACCCATATGAATATAATGGAAAAATAAATTGACATTCTAAATGGGTTTTGGTGGAAACTGACTATTTTACCAAGAATTTTTAGAATAAACCAAGTTTAGAATCAGGTTGCTAAAAATATAAAACTTACCTAAAAGAGATAATACAAAGTTTCTAATGTATTATAAAGTTAAAAGTAAACATAATCAAGTTATAATTTTGTGAAACTTCAAATTTCAATATTTTAATCTGGTTGATTCCAAAGTGACTTTATAAGTCCAAAAAACAAACATGGTGCATTTTTTCTTCAACTTCTTCTGAAATCAGTCTTGAAAAAAATTAAAGCTTAATAAATATTCATTATGGTTATTTTTTTCATATCTTATATGTTATACAAATTGGTTTCAGATCTTAGTTACATAAAATAATGAGTTTAACTATTTATATGAACACCCTTTTTGAGTTGTTCTAGGTTGTTTTAACATAGGTACAACCACTCATTATAGGTTCACATATTGGTCAAATAATGAATAAAAATGAAAATTCATTAACTCAACAAGGCACCCAACTGATATTAATAGGCCTCTTCGAGACATTCTCTTTGTTAACATTTAAGGACAACATAAAATATGTCTTGACTTTTAAAATCAACACTACAAATTTGAATTTGTATATGAAACTAACACAAAACAAAGGTTTATAAAGCAAAATTTTTAACATTTTTAATACTTAATTTTAAAAAAAAAAAGATATTTTAGTGAGTAAACAACACTATCCACTTAGTTAATTGCAAAATAATTTAAAAAACACAAAGAACCATATTCAAAGGTCAAGTGTTGCAAATGTGTCACAAGTGTCACAAATACAAATTAAAAAATAGAAGTCATTTAAATAGGCTTAAAATAAATCAATTGGCTATCCTAATGCATAAAAAACATGTAATAACCTAAAGATCAATTGGTCACATGACCATCTTTGACAAAAAATATGACTAATCAAGGGTATCAAAAGTGTCATAAAAGGTCACATGATTCACACATGAGAGGTTGGATGGCTAAAAAAATGTCATTTTAACTAATTATTTTTAAAATAAATAAATTATATTTGACCAAAAATTATATTGGGATGTGTATTTGAGTTTTCTAAAATTACACTAACCAACTTCCCTTTGTCCAATATAAGACATCACATGCAAGCTACCTATTTTAAAGCATTAACTTTTTATAATTTTTTAAATAAAAAATTAAATGTATGTAATACATTAACAATAAATAAATAAATAAATAAGAAAATAATTAATTTTTTTCTTTTAAACTTTTTGAAATAACACCTCAACAAAAGGGACCCATTATGCTTGCATGTAAAAGAGGCATTTAAATAAAAACTCTATTTAATAAATACTTTGGAATGAACATTTTCTAACCATTAAAATAAAAAATTCAATGCATAAGAAGCATTAATGGTGATCCATGAGAATTTTAATGCACATTGAAAGCTTTAGGAGGCCAAATCTGATGACAAAATGAGTTTTTATTTTGTTTTAGCTGCAATATCACTACAAGCAAAGGAGATGAGAAAATTTAGAATTTATCTTAGCTACTTCAAATGACTCCTCAAGTTGTATTTGAATGCCAAAATTTTGACAAAAAATCTTTCAAAACTTAGATAGAGATAGCATATGGATTTTATGATTATTATTTTTATCGACTGAACAAGGTCATATAATGGCACTTGGGAGGTTACTAGAAAAATGAAATAGGATTTGGCTATTATTTTCAAGGTCTATGAAGGTTTTGACAAGATTTAAAATTGAAAATACAACCTTTAAAGACTTAAAAAAAGATACAGAGGCTCTAAAATATATATATTTTTAATTTTTCTCTAATGTAAATTGTACAAAGACCATATAATGGTGTATTTTGAGGTTGGAATATTCAAAAATTCAAAACAAGCTTCACATAGGCTCTTAGAGGGTGATTTTTAGGCTAAAATAGTGAAGAATTCACCTTTCAAAGATTAAATGAGTAAAAAAACTACAAATCTAAATTTTTCCTTGAAGCTTTTACTTGTTAATTCTATACATAGGCTATACAAATACACCTATAGGCTGATTTACCCACTTCTTGGCTCTACTGATGCTTGCCACTACCTTTAGATAGAAATATTGTCCTCTAAACAACTTAAAAACCCTCCATAGGAATCATATGACTAAAATAAATAAATTTTATGAATTTTTAATTCTCTAATAAACATTTATGGGTTGTACAAGACACCTAGGTAGTGATTTGACATGAAAAATGCTTGAAATTAGAAAAATTTACGTAGATTTACAAACTATAAGATCCATAAGGTAAAATAAATTCAATAACTCACTCTTAATAAAGGTGAAGCTTTAAAAAACATTTATAAAATAATATGGCTTGAAAATTGATGAAATTAGGCTTAAACACAAGCCAACACCTGATCTATAACCTTTTTACTCGATCATATATCAACTAGCTCTGATACCATGATAAAATATGTAATATGAATGTAATAACACAATATATCTATATATGAGATCAAGATCAAATGTGAACACACCATAACATAGATATACCATGGGAAAACCTCATAAAAAGGTAAAAAAAACCCACCAAGTCTATTCATTTTATGAAAAACTAAAAAAATAATGGTATTAGAAATGGATAATTAATGCAAACATAATCCAATGTATGGTAATACACACATACTTGAATCTCACTAGTCTTCTTTAGATTCACTACCATGGGACTAACCCAATATACCATTTCTACTAGATATATGATCCATGCTTCTTACATGCAATCTAACTCAACCTTTACTTTTAACTTCATGTTGGGATTCAATCTATATAGTTAATTTTTTATGGAGATAGTGAATTATTTGAATTCATTGTGCATCTCCCCTAATGATGGATCTACACCTTTAATTTCTACAAACTTATTTGGAAAAACATCTAGATAATCTCTTAATAGTTGCAATGCCTTTGAAATCTCATTTTGAGCCCAGTAATCTCCCAAAGTCATAATTTTTGGCACAAACTATATTTCAATATTTTCATCAATTTTATTCAATGTTTATGGATATACTTTATTAGATATATTTTGTAGTGACTCTCATAGAGTTTTTTATCTTTCTTGTTGTAGAATGTTTATATTGTGAAACCTTTATTCCTCCTCTTATTCTATAGTTTGAAATTTTATTGGCTCTACTTCTCACCCTAGTTCAAAGAATACTTCTAGATATAGATTCCCATCACTATCACTAAATTTTGTCATCTCATCTATAATTCTATTATAAGGTTTAATAATATACTACTCCTATTTACTATCCTTATAGTTATGAATCACTTGATTTAAATCTTGATTTTATTTATGATGCAATAATGAGTCTATTGCAGTTCCCAAATCTTATACTTGGTCATAACATATATATATATTCAATTTTTATAACACATTGTGAAATACTAGATTTTCATCTTCAAAAACAAAACTTCGGATAAAATCTTACTTTAGTTATGCCCAATGTTTAGTTTCCCTCCTACACTCTTGATGCATATACCACGTAGTTGGAAGTGGTGATAGAGTGTGGCTGAAAATATGCACCTATTATCTTGGTTGAACACGTTATGTACACCATATATATACACATTTTTATATATGTATATTTGGAAATTAACCTTATTGAAATAATGGCCACTCTATTATAATAGTCAGGGGTAGCTAAAACCATGCTTGTATAAATTTGCATGCTTCATCTCATTGTAACTATTATTTTGTATTCATTGACCATCATGCCACAATAGTTTCCTTCAATGCATAAATGTGTGTGTTGAATCTTTTATTTATATCTAATACATGGTGTTCCAACCTCAAGATAAATTAATTGAGATCCTATGTCACAAAATATTATGGTAATTATAATTATATAGAGAAAACCATAAGTACTAATATTGATATTGTAGAGACTATGATGTATAGCCAACCACACCCTAGGGTTAATATTGAGGTAACAAAGGTATCCACCCAATACCATCTTGTGTCATAGTAGTCATTTCTACCTTCAAGCCTAGAATTCCCTACTTCATAATAGGTAAATATTATGCTATAACTAAAATGGCATTTTTGGTGATATTTTCCTTCAAATCATGTAAATATAAATAGTTATTCTCATCATGATTGGTCAATTTAAAAAACAATATATATTAAAAACTTTGGGATTTTTTAATGTACTATTGTAATAGATGACACTTTTATGTTATGTGTCCTACTACTATACATAATTCATATAAATTTATTTTGAGTTTAGGAAAGTCATTCATATGATGCCCTTCTCAACCACACTCTATCCACCAAAATTACAATTTAATTTTGTCACTTTGATGCATCTCATCCATTCTCTTAACTAAATACACTCATGAAATAAGGTAATAGCCTATACTTTCTTTTGGTCAACTTGTTCATGTTCATAATTTTCATTGGATTCATGATTTTCATTTTTATAATATTCTTCTATGATAACCTCATCAATTGTTACTCATTCTCAACATGGTAATTACCATGGACCATGGGATTATGTTCCTCATTTTTTTTGAAACATATTAGGTGGTAGGAGAGGAATATAAATGTGTGAAATAGGCACAACACCTATTATATGGATATGCCTTAGCTTCATATGAAATAATGTAAGCAAAAACTAAAAAAATACAATAATCTAAAATCTTAACTGATTAAAAACCCTAGGAATCAATAAAATTACATTTACATACATTGAGTTCAATAAATATTTAACCCTAATTAATGGATATGGAACCTATAATTATATATAGGGTTAATAATATATAAATTAATAAACACAAGGGTGATAAATAGATCTATAATATGATAATTAATTTGTAAACTTAGATAAACAATATTCTAAATTAAATGTTGAGATATGGTAAAAATAGAAAGTAAAAATATGTTATAAATTGTAATGATATTGAAAATAAAGCACTTAGATAATTTTTATGCTAATACATATCTAGGTCTAGCACAGGTAGGAATCAAAATAGAATAAAATTTTTGAATAGTCATCAAATTTTGTATTAAGTGCCAATGTATCTATACACTTATGTCAGCCTAGGATAGTTGCATCGATTCTACTATCTAGATAAGATGAAGGTGTCCATTATGGAAAAACTTATAAAACTAAATGTGACTACCTAGATGCTTCTAGTTTTTTTCACATATTTACTCTAATTCATTCAAATTTGGGTCATGGATTATCATTCTTTATTAATTTTCAAAACCCTAGTTCTTCATCTTCATAATGGCTAAGGGAAAATGGGTTAGTGAGCACATAATGTTGATTTGACTCAAATACCCCACTATAAATGAGCACTACCTACATATCCAATAGTCCAAAGAGGGTCTCAGACTTATGTAGTTCTCCCATACATGTTGGCTTGTGTGTGTATAAGAATGCAATATGTGAAAAGAAAGTACAATAGTGACCTAGCTTGTAACTTATAAAATTTGGATCTTGGGCTGCTCCTTCAATACTTTAAACCTATAAATGTGTTTTTCCTATGACTAATATGAAAATAAGAGAAAATAGGAAATATTTATTCACTTGAATTCTCTTTGATATCAATGTTAGGTATTTTATAGGCTTATGCTAGGTTATGAATGAATAAAAGTTTATCTTATATTTAAACCAATCCATTTGGATTAAATCTCATATTAAATCACTTACGCTAACCATAGGAATACTTTTAAATTGAAAATTGGACAATTTTAGGGAATTATAAACTTGCATTAGGGTTGGACACTTGTGTTGACTTAGGTGTATGGTTAGGATTCAAGTGTCTGGAGAGAAGGAAAATAGGTATAGGTCCAAAACTTTTAGAGATGGATAATAAGCAGGTTAAAATAATTTTGGGCAAGATAAAAGGTCTAATTCATTAGAATGATACTAATCAAACTAAGAGATGGAAAATGACCATAGATATATAGTATATAAGATACTTGTAGAAGTGGAAAAGGTCTATAACTAATGTAAACAATCAAGTTCTAAGTTTTCCAATTGTATAGGACTAAGATGCTACATAATTCATAAATATAATCTACATATTGGAGTCGTAGAGGTGGAAGTTGAAGAAGAGGAAAATATTTTTACTCACACTATATAATATCAACCTATAAATGTGTCAGTCCTATTAATAATATAAAAATAAGATAAAATAGAAAAGACTTTCTCACGTGAATTAGTTTTGGATGCTCTTTGATATCAATGTTAGGTCTTTTTCTAGGTTTTTGCTAGGTTAAGAACAAATGAGGTTAATCTTGTATTTGTACCAATCCCTTTGGATAAAATATCATATTAAATCACTTATGATAACCATATTAATAATTTTCATTTGAAAATTGTATGAATTTATGGCATTGGACACTTGCATCAAGGTAGGAAACTTGCATTGATGTAGGCATATAGTTGGGATGTAAGTATTTGGAGAGTAAGAAAATAAGTACAAGTCCAAAACATCTAGAGATGGATAATAAGTAGGTTAAAATAATTTTGGGTAAAATATAATGTATAATTCATTATAATTATATTCATCATACTAAGAGATGAACAATGATCACAAATATATAATAGATATAAGACTTATAAAAGTGTAAAAGGTCTAGAACTGAGAGGAACAATCAATTTTTGAGTTTTCTAAGTGTAAAAGATTGAGGTGAAAATTAATTCATAAACATAATATAAATATTTGAGTTTTAGAGTTATAATTTAAATAAGATGAAAATATTTTTACTTTCACTAGAGAGTATCAACATATGACTCTTCATCCCTTAAACATTTTGGAGACTGAGTATATCCCATAACATGTGGGAAACTATGACTTGATCTCAAATCTGACCAAGATGTTCTCCCACATGTCATTATTTTATTTGATTAATAAATACCCTTAACATCAATTAGCCTTAGTCAATTCCATATCATTGGGGAATTTATGTAGTGTTACTCCTCCTCTATAGGCTTAAATCAACCAAATTGATCTAAATATGTTTCTAACTATTAGGAATATCAAGATGTTTACTATTTATTTGATTTGAATTTTCTTCCCCCAAATTTGATATGATGAATAGGGGAGATATATTATTATTATTACAAGGATATAAATTAAGTGAAGAGATCCATGGTTGATGATGGAGTGGCCATTAATATTATCTCCTTTTTATTCCTATAATATCTTGGTTATGGGGAAACCAATTTTTATACAAGGTGTAACGCCATAAGAGGATATTATAGACTCAAATATACCTCTATATGGACAATTTTAATCTTAATCACTCTAAGTCCCAATATAGTAATAACCAATTTCTATGTATAGACCAAGATATGAATTATAATATGATTTTGGGAAGACCTTGGATACATAGGATGAAGGTTTTCCCTTTAAACTTATTTCATAAAATATAATTCCTACACTAAGGAAAGGTATATATAGCCCAAAGGGATCCTAAATATTTTAATATTCTACAAGAAACCATACACAAGTAGCCTGAGTTACACATTGATTACCATCTACTTCATAATGGAGTCATGAAACTCCTACAATTTATTGATGTTACTAAACTTGTGAAGCTTAAAGTGGTTAAATTAAATAAGGGGTTTAAAATACCATAGATTATGTTAGAAGATAATTTAAAATATAATAATGAAGGGATGATTAAAAATATCACTAATATAGAACCAATCACTAGTTTGGTAATTGTTGCCTTGTCTATAGTCAAGATCATCAATCTCTTGGAAAAGGACATGTTATGAGTCCTCTGATTCAACCCATGAGCGGTGGGGACCTATGAATTATATTATTATCAAATCCATCAAACACAAGAGGGGTTATATAGTCTACCTAAAATTTTCATGATAGAGGTGTAGGGTATACTTGAGAAGCTTATGCTAAGTCCTGGACTTATCTATAGTAGACTTCTTGATTACATTTATTAAGTTCTTGTTGGTAGACTAGAATAATTCATTTCCTTCAGGATAATGGTTGGATGAAAAATTAAGACAAAATATATTATAATACACCCATTATATCATCTATATGGATATAAATGTGGATCCATTGTTACTTACCAAAGAAACTAGAGTTCCAAATCTATTACATATGTTCTCCTCCAAGAAACTAATCACTTATTTAGTCCTACATTATTTTGTGGCTATAGCTTCAATCCACCTTATGTAATAGTCTATGTCAATCATGATATACTTGTGACCTTATAATGAATTGGGGTTGATTACCCCTACAAAGTCTAACCCTCAGTATGCAAAGGGTTTATCAACCATGACTGGTTATAAAGGCATTATTACCTTAGGCTCTTTGGTGCTAAAGATTTCACATGAGTGGTATTCACTCATATGCCTATGATCATATTTGAAAATAGTTGGCCAATAGTAGCTATCTATAATGATCTTTTGAGTTTTAGTATTCCTAGATGGGTGCCCATTACCAAACTTCTCATGGAAGGTACTCATGATTTGGGTAGCTTCATCTTTTGAGACATATCTTAGGTAGACACCTTCAAATTTCTTTCTATATAAAACCCCATTTTTTGTTATATAATGGGTTGAATTGAGCCTAAGGGCCCTCTTTTGCTTCTTGGTTAGTCCTATAGGACAAGTACCATTAATTAGTAAATGAATGATGGAATCATATCAGTCACTGGCTTGAAAGCTTTGTTGATTAACTTAAATAATAATTAGCTTAGGGCTAGCATTAGCAATCATTTGAATCAAACCTTGGTATGTTAACATCTTTTCAAATTTTCATTTCTATGTCATATTCTTGTAAAAATGACATATATTTACCTCTAGATTTACCAAGCTCATTTTGACTCAACCTAGGTTTTGTGGCAGGGTCTACTAAAATAACATGCACCTTATATATAAGGATATAGTGCCCAATTTCTTCAATACATTAACTAATATATATGCTTGTTTATCAATTAATGAATATTTCAATTCAACATTCTTAAGGTTAGTATTTATGCAAGAAATTGGGTGATCACACCCATTAATATTTTGAGTTAAAACTGCAACCATTGTATGGTCAGATGCAAAAGAATAGAGATATAAGTCCTTTGAAAAGTTAGAACTTATTAAGACTAAAGCTTGACTGATTGCTTCTTTGATGTCATTTAATGCCTTCCTAGATTCCTCATTCCATGACACCTTGGCATCTTTATTTAACATGTCATTCAATGGCTTCAAAATCTTTGCAAAGCCAAAAATGAACTTTCTTACAAAATTTATTTTGCCAAAGAATGATTTGAACTATTTTATACTATTTTGAGGCTCTATCTTAGATATAGCTTCCACTCTTTCAGGGTCTATGGAGATCCCATCTTTAGTTATAGTGTGGCCTAAAAATTTGTATACAATAACACAAAAGATGCTTTTATTGGGGTTAAGGGAGATTTCAAACCTTCTCCATCTCTCAAATACTTGTAAATGCATAAAGTGATCTTCCTTATTTTTATAAAAATGGTTAGATCATCTATATATATATATATATATATATATATATATATATATATATATATATATATATATATAATGATACATTTACCAATTAGACCTTGGAAGGCATGGTTCATGTCCCTTTAAAAGTATCTCCTATATTTATTAATCCAAAAGGCATTATTTTGTATGTAAAGGTTCCCCATTTAGTCTTGAAATTTGTCTTCATCCTATATTTTTTGTCAACCAAAACCTGGTTGTAACCTAAAAAACCATCAAGAAAAGATATCATGGCTGATCCTGAAATGACTTGTATTACCTAGTCAAGAGATGGAAGAGGATAATTATCCTTTCTAGATGGTTTGTTAAAATTTATAAATTTAATGCATATCATAATATCAAAATTCTTATTTATAACTAACACCATTGTCCACCTAGGTAGAATGCCTGATGGGAAACACAATTCTAGCATCTAACAATCTCTTGACCTCTTTGATGATCATTGGTTCTAAGATAGGTTTCACAAGCATTTGATTTTGCCTGAAGGATTTAAAATTTTCCTTAATTAGTATAGTATGGGTGATTACTCTTGGATCAAATATATTTAAGTTATCATAATACCAAGCTATGGCATCTTTGTACTTTGTTAACAACTATTTGGCCTTTTTGTTTTTAACACTAGTGTAAGATTTTCCAATGTTAACTAGTTGAGGCTGATCTTAAGGGCCAAGATCAATTGTATTTTAATCCTTCCCACTTAATTTTGGAATATTATAAACCTCAAAAAAAAAAATCTTGATTAAACAATCTCTTTAAGGTAATCATCCCCTTAGAGATCTTATTATCATTCAATTGAATGACATTACCATCATATTTACCTTCCCTATGTGCATTTTCATTAGTTTCATCAATAATCTAAGCCTCAAATTCTCTTGAACTAGTCATGAAGTCCAAGATTTATTGATCATCACTAAATACCTAAAAGTGATTCACATTATCTGGGACCAAAGGATCAGGTATCAACTCAATGCTAAAGTTGGGTGAGTCTTGGTCAAGCATGAGGTTGGTTGTAATGGATGCCAACTCATCAGTAGCTTGGTTATCCTCTCTAGGTATGGAGACAATGTTAAAGGAATCAAAATAATTAATTAGATCCCAAACCCTAAACTTATACCTCTTAAGGTATGATATTTTGTATTGATATTTGCTTCTCACCTGGTTGACTACTAGTTCTAAATCACCATAGACTAGTAATTCCTTGACTTTATTTTTAATAGAAAATTACAAGCATAAAATGAGGGCCACATATTAAACAAGTTTATTGGTGTATAGGAATTATATCCTATAGGAATCATGGTATTTATTACCAATAGGGTCAATTAGAATAATGCCTACTCTAGATCTAGCCTTACATCTAGCACCATCAAAATGTAGCTTCCACAACCCAAGTACAATATGAGTATTATTAGGATCAAATACCTCTGTAGTCTCTAGGGTGAAAATACCTAAGTCTAAGTCAGTCATGTTGACCCTTTCATTGACAACATTTTACTTATTGATCATGTGCTTCATCCTCGACTCTCTTTCAAACCTGATCTGGTTTGAAACTCCTTTCCAAGGTAGCCATAAATATGAATAATCCATAGACATGTATCTATTCATATCTTTGGTCCATTACTTGCTTAATAATATCCCATAAATATCAACAATGTCAATAATGTATATATCAATAAAATGGTTTACTCTAGGATTAGAGGCTAATTGCATATAAACATTTAATAATTCCCTAATCACCTTGACTCTAGATTTGTCTAGTTTAATAACAAATCTATTAGAGTTAATATGTGTTAAGCTAAGTTATTTAAAAACACTTATTGGCATGATATTGGTGGATGCACTAGAATCTAATAAATAATTATGCAAATTCATACTGAACATTCTAATAGTGAGAAGGAAAGGAGGAGATTATACCTTAGCTTTGTGCATAATCACATTAGCATTATCAATTTTGGGTGGTTTGTCATATTTCTTTGATATTGATTCTAATAAGAGGTCCTTTTGTTCTATGATCTATGTTAATTCATGTAATGTGATGTTAGATTATATCTTCTTCATGTCATCAACAATCTTATAACTAGTATTATGATTAGAGGTACTCCCTTTGGGTAGTTCTAGATCATTGCTTGAAGAAGTGTCTAGAGGAGTTTCAAAGTTATTTGAAGGTGTTGAGGTAGTAAAGGGATAATTATGACCTCTATTCATCAAAGGATAAGTCTTATTCAAGATTTTTGGAAGGCCTAGATTTATTCAAGGACATCATTAGGCTCGCTATCCTCTTGAAAAGGGAAATCAAATGTCTCCACCATGAAAGTTTGATTAGCAGGCTTGGACCCTAAAGTACCTGTACCACTATCCTTATTAAAGACCAATTCAAATGTTTATAAATCTTATTATAAAGCTTAAAAAGCCTTAAAAAACTCAATGAAATCAATCTTACCATGATTGGTTGTACAATGCACCCTATAATAATTAGGCAAAACAATGTCAATAAGATTAATGTCCATAGTCATATTTTCATAAGATGTTCATTATTTTTATTATTATGAAAAATATCATTCCAAAACCTATTATTAGTCCTATTAAACCTTTGTAATGAGAATTTCCTACCATATCTATCTCTAGTATTTCCAACTTATTTTTACAATTGAAAGAAATTAGTGCTTAACTTTTGGACCATTTTTAGGATAGACTCATTCTCATTCTTGGGAGTTTTAAAATTGTGCACTTGGTTATTTTTATTACCATTAGCTATTACTAAATCTATTTTATCATTAGCATTGAATTTGTTAGCAACAAGATGACTTAAGAATCCTAGGTTTTGATTGAGAGTAGCATGAATCATAGGTAATTGATTCAGATTTAGGAGTTGATTCAAGACTGGAACATTTTGATTATTTTTGGGGAATATGTTTAAAATGGGTAAATGTCGATTGATATTTGGGATAGAGTAGGCCATTTATCATTGGGGTTTCATTTGATCATTGATGATCACTACTTTAAAATAAGTCTTAGATAATGAAGTTATACCTAGAAGAGACCTTTTAATAAATATAGAAGTCATAGAATCTACTGTATCTTTATAGATTTATGGAGCTAAAACCTCATCAAATTTATAAGGTTCTATGGTCCTAATATACATTTTATGGAACTTGTCATTAAAATATCTTATGGGCTCACTTGCATCCTTCTTGATGGTGTTGAAATGGTGGTATATGACATATGGACTAACAATTTTTCTAAATTGGTCTATGAAAACATTAGTAAAACCATCTCAACTAGTAATATAATTATCAGACAAATTGAGAAACCATTTATATGCATCATCTTTAAAAGCAAAGGGGAACAATATACATGTTACATCTTCATGTATGACATTTAGCAACCTTAAAGTAGCTTTGAAACATTTAATATGCTCCTTAATAGTTACAATACCAATTGGACTAAATGTTAGCAAGTATTTTTTAGGGTTATGTGGGAGATCATGTACCACACTTGGCATGTTGATTGAATAATCTCTAAACCAAGCCATACCTAGATGAAGGTCAAAGGTAGGGGTACCTTGAAGAGGTGAGGTGGGAAATTATTTGGAATGTCTATGCCTACCTTTATCTTCTTGGTTCTTCTATGGACTTCAAGCTCAAGCAAAGGTTATCTTGTCTTTGAATGTGATCTTGTTTGGATCCTTGGTAATTCCATCTTGAATATTAAAGATCTTATTTGAAATATGATCTGTCAAGTTAATCTTTATAAATAATAAGGATTAAAAATGCACATTAATCTAATTTTGTAAATATTTGTATAAATAATGGTAAAGGACATCAAATTTTGACTAACCCAGCTCAAAGATGTGTCCAATTATGCAAATATGGTCCATCTTTATAAGTCCAACCTCAAATAATTTTAGATCTATGAAAAATATACCAATATTTGATCCAAAAAAAATTATTCTAACCTCAACTACCATGAATTTTTAGATCTTAAGCCATCTTTACCAAAATTAAGCATAAAACCTCAAATATATTTGATGTTTGTCGAAAGGAAGCAAAAAGATGGGTCAAAGAACACAAAGATCAATTATATTTATGCTTCTAAGAAAATAATTATGCAAAAGTACAAAGATAACACCAATTTAAGATTTAAAAACTAAGATTAACAAAGATTCAACCAATTCATAAAGATGCCCTCCTTCTAGCATTAGTGGGACTTGTTGATGCCTCTAAATGTATCAAAGGTGTCCTTAGTGTTCAAAGAACACTTCTCATTTTAGAATTCTAGGAATTTAGAGCATGAGTAGTAGGTTTTGAAAACTTATGTTACCTATGGTGAAATAGCAATAAAATAATGTTTAACTATTCCCAAAAATTTATATTAATTGATGGTTGGGAGCCATCATGGACCAAATATTTGCAAAGTATACGTATATATGCTAATACTAGTGAACTATAATCAAAGCGTAAACTACAGGTTAATCTAAATGGATATTTACAATGAAATATAAACTAAAGTGATATAGTTAAAAAATAAGTAAAAGAGAAGGGTAAGGTAGAAATAAAATAAGTTATTACTTATCTTAGCCTCAAACATTATGATAAAGTTTCAATTACAATTGAGTATGCTTTTAAAGATGTATATAGTGAAAAATAACATAAGCTCAAATCTCACTACACACTAGGCAAACATCCAAGGATGATATAAATAAGTATAAGTAAGAATAAAATTTACTTTAAGGATTTGATACCACACTCAAATAACTTTAACAAATTCTAATGTAGAGAAAATAAAATGAAGCAAACTCAAGACCATTCAACTAATCTAGCATAAGCACAAGTTATCAACCTTGTAATCATAGATGCAACTCATAATTCATAAAAAAACTATTCAAATTCAAGACTTAAGACTAGAAATTGAGATAAAATCCATGTAATAACTGAGATAAACAAATTTGGACAATCTTTTTATAATCCTTGATTGTATTAACTGCTTAAAGTATACAATTTTTTCTCAAAATTATCTCCCTTTACAAAATGGTAGTATTGCCTTTTATAGGAGGACAAGGAAGTATACCAATCAATTATAAGATATAAATGTACAAGAAGTAAAGACAACTATCCTTTTTTTACAAATTTCTAGAATACATTTTATTTTCCAAACTAAACTGACATGGAGGTAAATATGCTAACAATCTAGCATATGCCTTTACAAAAGAATATTTCTCTTTCAAAATATTACAAAGCTTTTAAAAAATGGTATATTAATTAGCTAGTTGGTGGGCCCTACACTTGATAAATTTCTTGTTATTTTTAAAGGATTTTCATATCCCTCTAATGTTGTTCATTAACTAGCTCTAAGTCCACAACCAATTTTAAGAGACACTCTTCCTCTTTGTCGGTAAGCTCATTCAATTATTTATCATTCCTAGCCATAGCTTCCTTGATGTTCTTAGCCTCAGCTATCCTTTCACCTGCATTAATGATCATGTCTAGGATCCTATTATTATCTACCCTAGATTGGCCTTGACTTTTACTTTTTATTTCCTAAGTCACCAAAGTAACCTTGTGTTTGAACTCATCATCCCTGATGATGCCTAAGATAGTAGGTTGTGTAGGGTCTTTCAGCCATTATCCCAAGGAGACTTTAAATCCTTTCTATTATCTCTTCATCATCTTTTAGGAGTATCTCTAGATCTTGTGACTATACACTTAAACTTTGGATCTTTTTAATAATAATTCTTAGAATTACATTCAAATGTCCCAAGCTAACTAATTTAAACCTAAGAATTTGCCTTCCAACTCTAATGTTGATTAACCCTATTATTTTTTCATGTTAATATTTCCATTAGTATATTAAACCCTTGGACACTATATTTTACTATGCCAATGCACTATGCTTTAGCTTCATTGCTTTCAATACATCAAACATATCAAAGAAGGATTCCTTAAGCATCTTGACCATTACTTCAGGAACTGATAAGACAACTTGTGCCTTCAAATCCTCATTTTCCTTCTCTAGCTTATATGTTATTTATTTCATCCCCTTGATGCCAACTCTAAATTGAGTTGATTGATATTTAATTAGTTCTTCAATGTCCTCTATATGGATGGGATGCTCAATAGGTTGCTAACCCCCAACTAGACTTAAGCCTACAAATGGTTCAACCTTTTAAAAAGTGAATTATTTATTTCCCACCATGGCCTTTCTAGTTGTCACTATTTATAATCCTACTATCTCAATATGGAGTTGGACCTTGGTGGTTGGTGTTGAGGCCAACATACCCCCCATTTTTTGAAAATTGGGACCCTTGAGAAACCCTAAAAATCAAACATAAAAATATGACATGTTAAGATCATTTGTAGAATTTAAAGATCATCCACTTCATCAAAATCAAGCTTACTTATTTATGTTTTTCTTTAATTTTGTCTAACATCACTAATAAATGGTCTACATGGATATTAGTTCTAGGTTCCATGGTGTATTTTCCTTAGAAGTTCATGTTCTAAAACCCTGGCAAAACCCTCAGTTCAAATTTGAATATTGGTGGGAACTAAATTGGTGGGAACCTTTTATAAAAATTCATTTTATACCTAAGTATAAAATTCATGTTTTAAGCTTAGTCATGTTGTTTAACATGACTAAAGATTAGTATAAAATTCTTGGTCCCCTTTATTATTTTCCCCTTTTAAGCTCTTTACATGCCTAACTAATATTCATTTTGCAAGGTCCTTTTAATATTTCCTATCTTGGCCCCTTTGATTCATATCTTAGCCTAAGGTTTAAACCTAAGGCCATGACATATTTATTAATATGAGAATAATGTTATCTTTAACACTCTAATCTTAAGTCTTTACTTTAGTCCTAAGTTCTGACTTAATTTCCTTGCATCTTGTAGGATCTAACAACCTTCACTTTATCATGATATTTGATCTAACAGAGTGAGAAAGGGTCAAAATTTGAATTAAATAGCATGAATCTTAGGATATCTAATGATTTTTTCTTCATCATGGGAAAGGATCCAATGGCGTGAAGTCCCTAACAAAGTTGTGCCCTTAATCCTTCATTCAATAGTTCTTACTTTGTCATGAAAACTTGATCAAATGGAGTGAGGCATAGTTGAAAAGTCAAAAGATTATGGAAGGCCTATAAGATCGACACATGATATCCTTACATTCAAGAATTGAAATAAAATGAGACCCACCTAACAAAAAAACCAATCATGAGTTAGCTCTTAAATCATGATCCTACGGCTCTCACTTACTCATGGATCCTCATCCAATAGATAAAATGATGTTCAAGATCTTTGGAAGCCCTATGGAGGTGCCAATTGGCACTCTCGCATTGGGTCATAATAATTTAAAGATCTTAAAATTGATGTTCACATGACTATCATTTGATGTTTGTGAAGATGTATTTCATGCTCACATGACTATCAAATTTAATCCCATTAAATAAAAATCTTCACTATCTTAAAATTGATGTTCCCATGGCCATAATTCAATGTCTAAAAGGATGTATTTTATGTCCATGAGACCATCAAATTTGATATAACAAATTATTTTGCTCATAGTCAAAATACACTCCAAAATGTTGCTATAAATCTCATGAATTTCCATGAAGATAAATGAAAGCCTTTGAAAGATGCTTAAACACTAGAAATATTCAATCTAAAAATATTGAAATTGTCTTATGGTATAAGTCATTGAAATATAAACTATAGACTTCTACTAATTCTTATTTTAAAATAGTCTTCGTTATGTAGAACTTAGACTTGATGATTTTAATCAAGGATTTTAATGTGTTTATTAATTCAATAAAACATTATATAAAATTAGACCATTATATCATTTTGACCCCCCCCTTTGAACATATTTTATAAGCTTGGCATAAATATTCTTATCCCAAAGAATACATTGTGTTTATTAAACATAGCATAAACTTTGGCCCAAAAACACCTAGCCATGATCCTATTTATAGGAATTCAAAAAACTTTGGCATAAATTTCTTAGCCTAAGGTTTATTTCATGTTTAATAACACAAAATAAACCTTAGCCTAAGGAATTTAATCCTAAATCCCACCTCAATAATATGATAACTTAAATCTTGGGCATCTTTTTAGATCAACAAATCATGCTTCATCATGGAAGGGGGATCTAATGATATTAATACCCAATGGAGTATCAAGATCCCACATGATTGATGTGTGGAAAAATCCCATTCTAAGTAGAACTAACAGATGATCCAAAGGTTTATGCTTTATCATGCTTCACAATCTAGTGGTGCAAAAGTTAATAACTTTTCAAAGGCCCATGAGCTCATCATGTGGCCAATGCCCATTCAATAAATGACTGATGTAGGATAGGGAACATAGGAAGTCATGAAATTAGACTCAGTGTCATAACTGTGAATCTTATAAAAAAAAGGAACCAATCACAAATAAAGACTTGAATCATGATCAACAGTTTGTGGTCACTCATAAGATCCTCATACAATGATGTAATATTTAGAAGGCATTTTAAATACCAATGACTAGTACTCAAAAGGCATTTGTGAAAAATATCATGAAAGGTCTAGATCATTACCACATAAGCACTGTGCAATAAAAAATACAAAATAAGAGATCTTGTGGGCTCAAAAATGTGAAAGTATAAAGGCAGAGGTCCAAATCAAATCCAAGGCATGTATAATCTAGAGTTTGGATGCATCCTGCCATTAAATCTCTAAAACCCTAAACCCTGCAAAAAGTGACCCAAGTGAACTCAATTATGTAAAATTCAATTTGAATAAGGATTTATTATATTGTTGAACACAAAATAGCTACCAAAAAGACTAATTTATAATCTAGGGTAACTAAATTAACAGGTTAAATTCATGGCAGCCCACAAATAGTAGCTAAGAGAGGAGATATAACTCTACCTATCAATAGATAATGAAGGTATGATCTTCAAGGAAACTGAATTAGATGTTGTGGCCGTGAATTCCCTAGGTATAAAGAATTGGTTTAAATGCTTCTTCATCATAGAGGAGCTAAAACCCATCACCAAAGAATAATAGAGAATTGGCATATTGAGTAGGAGGAACTACAACCTAGTCATGGTCCAGATGACTGCCCTTTGTCATGTTGTTTCCAAGCCTAAGGTACTCCATTGTATAGAAGTTTTCACTCCAATTTTTTTTATTATAGGGTTGATAATGATTGGATCATTCGAGAAGGGAATTATAAGAGGGTAGCTTACATTTTATTTGTTACCATTGAAAAATACTATAAGCTCCTAATCCCCCATATATATCTATCCAAAATCAAGGAGTGGACCTCCAAGCATGACCTAGACACCATCCTTAGACCTTGGTTATACCAGGAACCCATGTCTTCAAAGACTTTGAGGGTAAGATCCCAATAGTTTAGTTTAGGGCAGGAATTAGAGTAATAATGACCCTATTAAAAAAAACATTAGGAACCCCTTTAACCACCTATGTAAACAAGACTTGGGTCCCTTATGTGTATTTCATGGTTAAAGAGAAGCTCACCCCTCTAGTTGGAGACTTGATCAATGTCTTCGTAACTAGGTAGTTCACTGTTATCAAAAGGAAAATAGCTAATAGTTTGATATGATGTCATATTTATTGGATTCCCTTATTACCTCCATTAGTTTCCTTAGCATTAATAATTGGTCTCCTGAAGGTCAAACCACCATCTCCCACCATTACTCCAAATTGCACATTTTTAATTACAAGAACCACATGTAATTTATCTATGATGGTGTTTACCCATACATAATGGAGGATATTATAGGTGTTCCCATGCCTAGATTCCATCCACTAATCAAGAAATATGTAGAGATGATGGGTGATATATGGTTCTATTCAGACTGCACAATTATCAAGATTGAAGGGATCATGTCCTCACCATATATATTACTTGTATATGTATTGAGTAAGTTGGTTGAGGAAGAAATTACTTCCCAACTCATCAATGGAGTTGATGGAATTTGTAAATAGAAGAGGAAGGGTCTCTTCCATCCCTTCCCTTTGATTATTTGGAGAACTACACTGTAAGACTAGAAGCAGGTTGAAACCTTGTCTAAACATAAGGATTCATTTAGGTTTCAACTTAATAAAATCAAAATGTGGGACCCCAAGAATATAGTAAGTAATCATTTGAAGGATAAATGTTTTCCCAATCCTAGGTATATACATCAGCTCGATGTTCATGACACCTTCTACATTGAGGCCAAGAACTATGAAGAAGTGTTAGCTAGAATCAAAGGGCACAACATCAAGCTCAAGCATAGATTAACAAAATATGATAATATAGTAGGAGAGGAATGGTATTTTCACCCTCTCCAATATCACTTACTACCTAGACCATCTAGGATATCCTAAGAACAATCTCAAGTTGAGCAGCCACAACCTCAAGGGAAAGATGAGTAGGGGCATGGAAAGGAGAAGCTAGATGAGAGACCCAATGAGGGACCCTCATCCCTAGCATTTCCTCAAATACCACCTTCCCTAGTTGAACATATATATATATGATTACCTTGGAATTAGATGAGACACTTAAGGATGCCCTTAAGGAACTTATAGAGGCATATATCATAGATGAAGAAGGAGAAAATATTGAAGAAATGCAAATCCAAGTAGGAAATCCTAGGGAAGAAAATGTAAAAGAAATTACTTTTAACATAGTCACATTGGACCTAAAGAGATGAAGAAGGTAGATTTGACTTTGGTCCCTATTGGATCAAAGAGATGAAGAATAACCATCTCTCTCCCCATAAGTGAGATAAATTTATTCAATGATGAATTCCCCATTCATGGACCAGTCATCCCTGACTATTTTATTTATGTAAAATTGCAAAATATCCCTTCTCTCTCCCACTCATGGGCATTGACAAAGTCTGGTGGCATTGAAGTACATGATGACATTAATCTATGGAGGGCTATAATGAAGGAAGAGGAGGATAGAGTAATTATGGTCACTCTAGGACTAGAAAGAAAGAAAATGGATGCTCCAAGAGCATCAAGAAGCACAGGTGTAGAGTTCTTAGATCCTCTAAATTTCATAAGGTCATCCACCACCATGTAGTTTAATCTATAAATATCTAAATTGGAAAGAATCACCAGCAAGAAGGCCATGGTGGGAGCTAAGGAATTCACCTTTCAAAAGGTTGAGCCCTTTATAGGTCTAACCTCGGTAGGTGGGAAAAAACTTGGTGAAGCTCCTATTTATGAGGATGATTTTGAGAGCCTGATTGAGGCTCAATTATCTCAAGATAAGGTTGGGATCTAGGGGATGAAATAAAGAATCCAAAATTTGGAAAGAGAAAAGGAAAACCTAGAAACACAAGCCATTTTTTTGGTATTTGAAACCATGATGGGTATATTTGAAGACTTATTCTTTGATATGTTTAATTATTTGAGTTCAATAAAGCTATGGTAGTATGCCCTAAGCTAACAATGTGAAGTACCCATGGGGTTAATAACAAAATGGCAAAAGGTAGAGACCCAAGTAAGGGATCTCATTAACATTTTAATTAGGAACAATATTCCTAAGTTCAAAACTATTATCTTAGCTCATTTGAACACCATATTGGGAAAAATAGTAGATAGGGTCTATGGTCTAAGTGTTTGGACAAATAATTTGAATAAGATTTTGGCAGATGATAAAGGATTGATCATTAGAATTAAGCATCTCCTAAGAACTATGTTTGTAAATCCTACCAAGACCACTACCCTTGGAATCATTGATGAAGCTAATACAAGCACATGGTCACTTTGGTAATGCAATTAGTTAGGAGCAAGAGCCAAGGCCAATCTAGTGGGGACAACATAAGAATCTTGGACATGATCTTCATAGCTAAAGAGAAAATTATAGAGGTAAGGAGCATAAAAGGCTATGGATGATAGAGACTTGGATGACTTGGTTGATTAGGAAGAAGTATGCTTTATGAAGCTTGTTGTGAACCTAGATCTCATCATATACCAACATTAGAAAATAATGGATCATCTACAGAATTAACAAGGGGACCCTTCAACAATAGGCCCACCTAGTAGATAATATTCCTTTTATGAAAAATGTTGTAATATTTAGAATAAAAATATTATTTTTTAATTCATATGATAGTATATTATCATATTACCCCTAGGTTAGTATAAATGTGAAAGACAAGTGTATTTTAAAACTTTCTAAGGATAGATATCCTTATCTTTTGTACACATGTATATTGTAACTAATTAGTATAATACCTAACCTTTATATAAAAGGCATGTATCATGATCTTGTAAGAGAGAGAATTCTGAGAAAATTTTGTATACTTGAATTAATTAATATAATCAAGGAATTTTGTAAAGATTGTCCTTTTTTTATATGTCAATTGCTAAACATAGATTTTCTCTCAATTTTTAGTTTTGTCTTGAATTTGAATAGATTCTTTGAATTCTGGGTTGCATTTTCTAATCATAGGGTTTCTAATTTGTGCATATGCTAGATTAGTTTAAGGATATTGGATTTGCATCACTTCATTTTTCTCTATATTTAGATGTGTTAGTGTTATTTGATTATAGTAGTAAATCTTTAAAAGTAAAGATGGTTCTTACTTTTGATTCTTTACACTATCCTTAGAAGTTTGCATAGTATATAGTGAAATCTAAGCTTAGTATATTTTACATTAAATATTAGTTTGAATGAATACTCAATTGCAATTGATTATTTGTCATGATATTTGAGACTAAGATAGGTAATCACTCATTTTATTTTTTACCTTACCCTTCTCTTTGCTCTTTTTTACACTAGGTCTCTTTAGTTTAGACTTCATTATATATATGCATATATATTAGTTTGTAGTTTAAGTTTAGATCATAATTCATTAAATTAACATATATCCTCTAAAATTCACAAGGAATGGACCATGATGGCTACCAACCATCACTTATTATATATTTTGTGTAACACTCATATATATCTCTATTGATATTTCACCATAGGTGACATCAAGTTATCAAAACCTATTAATCATGCTATAAATTCTTGGAATTATAAAATGAGAAGTATTATTTAAACACTAAGAACCTTTGTGGTGCATTAGAGACATTAAAAATTGGATTTTTATACTTAAGAAGTTTTGGGACCTCAATTTTTTTGCCAATTGATACTCTTATAACATCCACTTGCTTACTATCTGACCCTATAGTGGTCACTATTCTTCTCTCTTCCTCCATCAAATCCCTTATCCATAGATTGATGTCATCATGCACATCAATGTTGATAGTTTAGGTTAGGGTCCATGAGTGGGATAAGGAGAGGATCTTCTACATTTTATCATAGATTAACCAATTAGGGATGTTTGGTCCATGGATGGGGTATTCATCATTGAAAAATTTGACTTTACTCATGCGGTGAGTGAAATTCAACTTTGGATTCTTTTGTCCAACTAGGACAATTGCCAATTCTACCTTTCTCTTCTTTAATGGTGCCACTAGGACTAGGTCTAAGGCAAATTATTTCCCCTTTTCTTTCTTAGCCTCCTCTATTTGGGCTTATGCTTTTTTAGCTTGGTCCTCTTCTTCATCAGAGCCATATGCTTCAACAAAGACTTTGAGGGCATCCTCCACTATTTCATCATGACCTAGGGCAATCATGTCTAGATACTCAATGGGAAATGTTGGTCTTTGAGGGAGGGATTAGGATGAATGTCCCTCATTAGGCCTCTCTTCTAACTTCTCCTTATCATTTCTTTGTGTAAATTATGCTTGGGGTTATGGCACTTTCATCTATGGTTGCTCCTAAGGTGGTCTAGAAGGTCTAGGTAGTAAATGGTATTGAAGAAGTCACATTTACCATATGTCCCCTGGTAACTTTTCATTAACAATCATTCTATGTTCAAGTCGAAAATTATGTTTCTTGAACCTAGCCAGTACTTCCTAAAAGTTATTTGCCTTTCTATGTAGACTGTCATAGAGACCAAGCTGATGTTCATAAACTAGTTTGGGTAGTTGTTTGCTCTTCAAATTCTTGGCCACCTTGTCATAAGGATCTCAATTCCTTAGGTCATCCAGATGAAATCCAAAAGAGTATCTATGCTTGGTAATGGTTTCCACATGTTTTTAGTCCTAAAAAATAGTTATACCAATTATCAAAGGAAAGGGATGGAGGAGTCCTTTCATTTTCTCCTTGAACACTCCATAAACACCATGAAGAAGTTGACATGAAATTTCTGGCTCTTCTATCTTGGTGGGAACATAGACTGATAACTTGTAACGTTAGATCAGAATCCCTTCAATTCTGATCATAGTACAATCTTGGTATAACTAAATGTCTCCCATTAGCTCTACATATTTATTTATTAGAGTATTAATCCTAGGAATGGGGAAACCTATAATGGATTCTACTAAATTAGGATAGACATAATCACAAATGAACTACATGTGGTGTCTATATTTTAAAATATGTAGTTTTGAATAATGGTGGGAAACTATGAATCTACCCTCAAGAGACCAATTTTTGATGTGAGGGATCCTGGTGGAGACTAACAGGATATCTAATAGATAATACATCATTAAGAATTAGTTACTGGTCTTCTTCTTGATAGCTGTAAATTGTCTCCCTAGGTGGATGTTGATCATCTCTCCAATTGGAGGAGTGAGATCCTTTTCTACCATGAATAAGACATAAGAAACCCAACTCTTATTGACATATGTTTTTGAAGAGGCTCTAGATTTTCTATTTTATATGGTCATAATTACCCTAATTCCTTCTCTAAACTGGGTAACTAGGATTCTTCCTTCAAGGTCTCAAACTACATGGTTCCCCCAGAACAACCAAGGCCTATAGATGGTGTCTAAGTCATTTTTTCCAATCCATTCCTTAATAGTGGGCAAGTCCACATGGGGTTTTTTCTAATTTGTAGTATCTCTCAAAAGATAGTGGGGAAATATATGTAATTCTCCTAGAGCACCCCTCATGAATGATCTAGTCATGTTTAATTATATAATCTATGAAAATAGGAGCAAAGATGTCAATTTAATGGAGTACCTCTGGTTTAGTAGTAGCATGATGGAGACTAGACATTTGGAGTACAACTAGGTCATAATACCTCTTGCTAATTATAGTAATCCTTTATTCTTTGGTGATGGCTTGCATCTCCTTAATGGTCTAAAAGAGCTCAGACTAATTCTTATTATTGGTGTTTAAGATTGTAGTGTCTAGGTCAGTGTCTTTGAAGACCCTCCCTTCATTATCTATAGACAGATATAATTTTATCTCATCCCTTAATTGTTACCTCTAAGCTTATGTGGCTATCAAACTTGAGAATTTCTCAAAATTAGATTTAAAATGGTCTTTGGGTTAGTTCTTTCATACTCAAAACATGTTTAAAGTTCTTTTAGATTTATTGTGATCAATCCTAGTTCACTTGGCACTTCTACATGATTGGTTCCTTTGATTAATTAAAGCAAAAAACCTAAGTTTTAAACTAAGGTCTTATTGTATTAAAATATACAACAATTAATTATGATAAAATTTAGGATTAAGCTTATATTTAATACTAGGGCCCATCCAAACTTTGGGATTCTATCACACTATTTGATCATCCATTCCACTTAAGCATGGGTTATTGGTTTTACAAAGAAGAGAGGTATTTAAGTTAGGGCTCAGGTAGATAGAATCTTAGGCTAAATTTTTAAGGATAAGGTCTCATTCATGTTGATAAAAATGGATGGGGCCTTAAAATTAAGACTTTAGGCTAAATAGATAATAAAGGGGACCATGCTTATGAAATTAAAAAGACCTTGCCAACATGAACATTAGACTCAGTTAGAAATATAGGAAACAAAGGGGTAAAATAAAAGGGGCCAAGTAGTATTTTCAAGTTAAGGTTTGGCCATGATAATAAATATGACTAAACATTAACATGAAAATTAAACATAAGTCCAAATTAATTTGAAATGTTCCCACCAAATGTAAATTTTAAGAAGGGCTTGTGCTAGGGTTTTCTAAGGGAGAGCCTTTAGGGAATGAAGCCCAAATAGAGTTAATCTAAAAATTTTAAGCATGATCCCTTTAATAAGGCCCCATGAAACTTGAAACTATGAGACATGAAGACCAATTCTTAGCAATATTAGGTAAGCTCAAAGCAAAACCATATATTAGTAAGCCAACTTTATCAAAGTGGATGATCTTTAAATTCTAATAATGTTCAAAACATGCCATGGTTTTAGGGTTTAGGTTCAAAATATATCAAGGGTTCCAATTTTCAAAAATGGGGGTATGTTGACCTCGACACTTTCCCCATGGACATTTTAATACTATTTTTTTAAAATTAACTAGATTGCTAGCTAGATTTGATAAAAAAATCCAAAAAAATGGGGTAAAGGGAAAAGGGGCATAAAACTTACTTGATCCTTCAATGTATTTCCCCCTACTAATAGATATTCAATACTCTCATTGTCATATTCTTGTTTACTACTTTCTCACTCAAAATGGTCACAAGCAATCCAAAGCTTAAGAAATCTCACAAGTGATTTAAATAATTGAATTAGTTTTAGGCAATTTTTTAATATATTAGGCCCCAAAATAGCCCTTTTATTTTAAAAAATCTTAAAAATTTCAATATTTTATGCACTTTTTCATATTTATAAATCATATTCCTTTTAAAATATATGAATCATGTTTTGAGACTAACATTTTAATGGCTTTCTATCTTTTGTAGCATGTTTTATGGTTTTGTAAGTCATAAACTACTTGGCACTAGATTTGATCACCCAATGGGATGGTTCAATTAGTATGATATTATCCACACACATGATACATATTATTTTCCATAATTTGATTTCAAGTTTATTTAACACTTTCTTGTCATGCTGCATTTGATTATTATCTTTTGTTTACAGGTTGCATGGGGTCTCAACTAGATTCGTTATCCCAAAAGGGTAGGTAAGGCAAGTATTTATAGCTTATTATTCCCATTATACATACCACTAATTATTACTAAACCCTCATCAACTCATAAAAAGACATCCTCCTGAGGGACAATATGTATGCACCCAATTTTTTCATAGTATAACATTCTTAACACAACAAATATAATGTTCAAATGGGAAATCTCTACTATTCTCTCTTATTTTTCTTCCCCCCTCTCCTAGTTCCCTCATAACCCCCTTTTTATTCTTTTATCTTCCCTATCTGTATTTTAATAAAATTGTCATTAGTGATAGAATCACCTGATCAAGTGATAGAACTGCCCTATGTGGTTATAAAATTACCACACTTGTGATGGACTCATTAGGGTGGTTTTGTAAAACACCATGGTATTTATATCCTAACAAGGTGAGTTTATATTAAATTAAGGGAGTTTTTTAAATCTATAATGGTGGTTTTATCCCCAAAGGTGGTTTTTATATAACCTCCCCTATAAATAGGGGTGGTTCCATCACCATTAATCTATTTTCTAAATTTAGCCTTTGTGATTCATTATTTGACATGTTTTTCATGATTTTTATCATTTTTATTGATTTTTACACACAAATTCACCTCCACTCAGGCCTAACTCAACTTTATCCTATTTATAATCATTTTTAATCCTTCCTTAGTTTAACACCCAATTCAAATTAGTTAAACTATTTCATGCAAGCTTCATTTATCCTCTACAAGTAAGCCAATTTTGGCCTAATTTTGGATCCCAAAAATTTTCATTAGAGATTAAGAGTTGTGAATCCTTTACATTCACATCTTATTATATTTGCTTTGGATATTTTTATTTTATTTATTTCATGTTTGACTATAGAGTTATAGACATGTGAGCCATTGTTTTTACAACTAGGTCTTTTTAAACATCATCTCCATCCATCCACAGTTAGTTGTTCCTTGTTTAGAGTTATATTTATTTATTTCTTATCCCATTTTTTTATATCCATTTATTTACCCTCATTGTTGGATATTTTATGACATCTTCATTTGAGCAAAAGGAACCAATATACTAAGGACCATAGTGCAGTAAATTTCTTCCCTTCAACTAGTATTTAATAGGATTAGGTTTGATTTATTAGATTAGATTTATTTTTTATATTATATTATTATTCATTATTTTATTATCCTAAATATTTATTTTGTAAAAAGTCAAGTTCTAATAGGAAAAAAAATTCTTCTGTCTCTCATCCTCACATAAAAGTAGTAATTAGTTTACTTTTTTCTTGTTTATAGTATTCATTTAAATAAATTATTTCAATTAAAAAATATTAAATTTAAACCTTATTTAAATGTTAAAATTTATATAATATATTTATATACATTACAATAACTATTTTTCAACTTTAAAACAAGTTGTATTCTCAAAATAAGTAATTAATGACTAGAAAAAATTGTAGACAAACCTAGGTGAACAAGAAGTGCCATCATGGTTCTCATTTTAATAAATTAGATAAATTGAGAATTTTATTCTAATTCATTTTTTTCATAATAATCAAAATTTATAGCATTCATTTCTATCTCAAATACATTGTTCATAACTAACATTCAACACCTATAAAGGCTAAAACTTGTTCTTGACTTGTTTGGCTGAGAGAAAACTCTATGAGCCTCATCATATTTGTTATTTGGAGATTATATATATTTTTAAATCATTTTAATCTTAAGATAACATAGTTTACATATGCATATCCATTCAATCAAAAAGTACAAAAAATAACTTTATATAGCCCAAATCTAGAAAGGTTTAAAATCATCATTTACATAACTAGAATAGACATTTACCTCTCTCACTATAAATGATTTGAAAATTAATTTGGAAAATAAAAAAGTGTTTATTTATTTGGTTATATTTTTTTATAATTTCTACATTCAATTTTTCCATTTCATCAGGTAATTAGTTTTTGTTTTAGTTAAACATTAACAAAAATAAATAGAAACATCTAGAAAAGCCTTGCCCAATAGTACAATCCAAAAAAAAAAAATCTTATAACAACACAAGTCCTTACACAATACATACATAAAATCTCATATTCTTAAACATAGACTAATCCTTCTTCGATGACACTTCTCAAAATACCTAGTCTTGTTAGATAAGGTTTTTTATATAGGATTAGAGCACCTGGTCCCATAGTTTCCATATAGTTTGATATCAATACCAAGATTAGGAGAGAAGAATTCCATTCCAATATAATCCCCCACCTCATTATTTAATCTCTCAAATATTTATAGGAACAAGAATAAATTCCCAATCCACCGATAATTTTCCCCCCTTAGAACAAAGGTTGTCATTACAATGTTATTTAGGCCTAGTTCCCCATTCTCACTTCTTTCCTCTCCTTAAGTATAGTCTCATTATATATATTTCACATTTGTGGATGACATTGAATTTTAATAGCAAAATTGATAAAGAATATCTTTCATGTAATTCATTTAGCCTAATCTCCCTCATTTCTATAGTTCTAGCAACACCCAAGATCTTCATCTCCTCGAGCTCTCAGAGATTGAATGAACCTAGAGCTATATTCATAGACAACTTGATGTTCTCAAGTATTATTATGATGTTATTGATGTATTTTGGTTTCATCACGATAACCCCTTTCCACTACCTATTCCAAATCTCATTCCACCCAACAACCATTCTAATCCATAGCCCATCCATTATGTTGGTTTCCTCAATCTAACCTTGGGGCCTCAAGTCCATAGTTTAAAATTTGTTATTAATGTGTACAAAGGTAATATTAGTTAAAAATTTAATATAACAAATATTTTATCAAAATTACCAAAATAAGTAATGTTTTAGAATAGGATGAAACTTCATCTATTCAATAAAAACATAAAATATTTGGAAGAATGTTTATTCATGATAGGCTTATATTGGAGGAGATATAGAAATTTATATGATTGGATTAAACTTTTTGATTTCATTGGAATGCTAAGGGATTATATTATTTAATGTTAGATGAAAAATAACCTAGTCTTATCAAGTCATGAGATGCAATACAAAACAATTCAAAAATGTTTTTTTTTAATTTTTTATATGTGCGAACAAATAATGCGAGAAAAATGAGGGGGTTGATATAAATAGGTTATTTAGTAAAATATTATGATAAAAGGTTTAAAACAAACTTAAGAAGCTATAATAAGTATTGATTGATAAGTAAAGGGTTTAATGGTTTATATACATATTAACTCTATAATTATGAAATTTAATGGATTGTAAGATATTCAATGTTTTTGTAAAGTATTTAGAGAGCTAGACTCAATATTGGAAGAAAAATCATGGAGTAAAAATACTTTCTCCTTAATGAATAAAAAATTGGATAAGTTTTAAAAAAATTATCCCATTTAAACCTTAAATAGTGGATTCATATGAAGGGATACATGTGCACATTTTCCCATCTATGGGGTGTCATAAGGCTTATATTTTGATGTACCATTTATTTTATATATAAACACTCCTAAATAGGGTTTCCCTATTTTGATATGGATAAAAGAGTGGTGTAATTAATATCAAGTTAGTTTGGTATGATGGCATTGGTGAAAAAACCAATCTATAAGGATAGAATGTACATAAAACATATGCTCTCTAGTTAAATTTTTTATTTCTAATAAACCAATTGATGTATTTAACCACCATCTACTCCTTAAATCATTACAACCACATATGACCAAGTTAGGATGTAATGGATGAATTGAAATAATTCAAAGGGAGAGTGGTTAAGGAATAAAAATATCACCACACACTATGAAATATTATTCACTACTTCCAGTATTAGGGTATCACCTAAAAATTATTTACTAGCTCCATTATGATAAAGAACCAACTTTAGAAACATGAGGTTGTAAAAATGAATACTATAATAATTATCGAGGGGTTCATAGAAGAGGTGGATAAATAAAGTACCATGGGGTACCCTAGAGGATTTATAGGATGATATGAAGACAATATATGATACTATTAGGATAGTACATCTCTAACATATCATAAATATGGGAAACCCAAACATATAGCTATAAATTATGTGGAGTAATTGCAATTACAATGCAGGTTTTATGAAGCAAAGGAGACACATGATTTCTTTACCTACCCTAAGGTAACATAATATTATAAAATGGAGGTAAAAATATGTAAAATATATAATGAGGACCTCTTTATTATGGTAAAAACACATTAACAAGATAATTTTCACCGCTAAACCCATAAGGAAGTACTACAAGTTACATAAGTTTATAAATTTATAAAACAAAGAAAAGGAGCTAAGAGTGTTCCAAATTGAGATATTAAATATTAATGTGGGTGAAATAATTTTAATATACATTAATAAAGAATATATAACTCCTAATAAATAAAATATATACATAATGATAGGAGATGAGAAACAACTAGTGGTGGTGACAACAAGTAGATATACTAACACCACCTAAACTAAAAAGGAAAAGTATAAAGGAATAGAATAATAAGACTAAAAGGATGATGATTTTTATTACCAAGATACATATGAACATATTTAATGGTAAACACGACCAAAAAAATCATAGAGGAAATACAAATGAAGGATAGGGGAAAAATAGCATATTTTGAAGAACAAAAGGTAGTAGGATTTAAAAAAATTGGTAAATATTACAAAGAATTAAGGCTTGTTATAAAAAATAATTCAATTTATTAACTATTAAATCAAGAAAGTGTTAGATATAAATCTTTATTTGGGTTAATTCTATTAATATTATGTCAATTTAGGTGTCTATGATTTTCTATTATGTGAAGTTATAATTAACATATTCTATATTTATGAGGTGTCACACCTCTTTTTCTCTTTTAAAGGGAATTACGTGAAGCTATAATTCAAATATTATAGATTTATGAGGTTTCACACCTCTTTTATCCTTTTTTAAGGAGAATATTTGAGTTACATATCACATGTAACTCCTCCCACACTTGTCACACACCTCCCCTTCACCTCATGGGTATTAGTGACATTATGCACACACAATAAGTTTGTGTAACTCCTCTTTTTACATTAGTCTAGGATACTAAGGATATCACTTAATATACACAAGTTAGGTTCCTAAGGATATCACTATTGGAATATGTTTTGTAATTAACATGGGGATTAGTGACA
The DNA here is from genome assembly GCA_037957365.1 of Torreya grandis. NCBI lineage: Eukaryota > Viridiplantae > Streptophyta > Pinopsida > Cupressales > Taxaceae > Torreya > Torreya grandis. Next base: position 806,175 of record JARHVA010006353.1, read on the forward strand.
TTATGCACACACATTATGGGTATTAGTGATATTTTTCCTTTTTGTATTCATTCTTTTATACTTTCAACATTATTTTTAATGATATTGACATAATTTATAATACAAAGAGAGATAATATAGAGTCTAAATGGTAGGAAATGGTATAAATAAGAAAAATAATTTTTTTTAGGACAAGAAGATAGTAGAAGAGAATAAACATTGTCATAGATGTCAAATTAAATGGTAAATAGGTACGCAATGGGTTATTATACCTAGGGAATATATAAATGTTATACCTAAAGTAACATTGGAATCTCTTTGGAAACTCCCATTATAAGTGAGTAATTTGATATAACCTTAGTTGATGAAATTCCCAAATCTCCTGGTACTAAAATGCACTAAGGTTGATTTCATGGGTATACTATTAAAATTCATATTTTAAAGTGAAAGAAAACTAAGAGGTTAACATAGCCTACCTATTTATCTTAAAATTAAATTGGTTTTTGCATTTTAATGAAATTCTTAATTATAAATATGAATAAATCACCTTTGATGGATGTAAATTAATTGAACACTTCTTATTGGAGATAGGCATGGTGAATTTTTATACTAAATAGGTGTATCTAGATGAAAAAATTAATATGCTTACCTTCATTGAGTATATATAAATATCAATCTAATTTAAATAAATGAGGGGTATGAGATTAAGGAATAAGGATAGATAATCTTAAAAATTGAAGAACTATAATCCAAATCATGGCTTAATGATAAGTTAGAGAAAAATATATAGAATTTATTATGTATAATAAAAAAAATCCAAAAAACATAAAGATAATTTGTAACACCCAAATATGTATAAAGTAACCAAAATAAAATATTTTTAAAAACCAAACATGGAGCCACTCACTTAAAATTACCTACGTTCAATAAAACAATGATGTTGAGAGAACTTGGTCTATATAATAAGTATCTTCCACAAAGAGGAAATAAGAATGAAATAAATTGATGATGCTCTCTCCATAACTTATGTGATGTGTTGGGGGACCTAAAAATAAAACATCAATAGTTATATAACTTTATATATTTTATTAAATAAGAGGTATGTTCAAAAGTAGGGATACATCAATGAAATAGTGAGATTTAGGTAAAATTTTAGTCCTAAATGTGATATTTTGAATTCAAAAATACACTAAAACAAAAATGGATAAATGGGTAAAAGACTATATGTACATTATTTATACTAAACCTTAGAACTAGTAGTTAAGGAATGGTACTAGAATATATTGGGATGATCTTGTAAATTATTTATGTAAGGAATTTAACTTAGAGGACCCTGGAAAGAGAATATGTATAACTCTGATAAATATATTACCATATTTGATCATACTAAATTAATCTATGGTAAAAAAAATACATTAAATTGAAGGAGAAATTAAGGGATTAATATAACACATTATTGGAGCCTATAGACTAATAATAATTCAAAAATATACATTAAAATGACTACAAATTAAAATGGAGGAAATGTTCCAATGTATAAGTATAACTAAAAATGAAGAATAGTTTTATGGAGACTAAATGAGACTTGAAAATTTAGATATGAAACACAAGACATGATAATTCTACACTCTTAAATTAAGAAAATAAAACATAAAAAATAAGATTGGTTAGAATAAGAGGTATAAAAAATAGTGGAATTATATAGAAAATATGAGGATTCATTCACAATAATATGTAATGATTTTAATAAGATTAAGGAATAAATATGGAAAATTAAAATATGAATAAGAGAGCATGTAAAACTCATAAAAAATAGACATTATAGATTGGACAATAATGTAAAGATAAAACTAAATCAAGAGTTAGATTAGATATTAATAGGAAGTATCACTACACTAGTGGAAGATTCAAAGTGGATTAGTCTGATGTAAGTCAAAACAAGAAAATTTATATTTTTAAAAAAAATAAGGAATTAATAAGGCATGTGTTCATATCCCATTTGTAGTAAATTTTATGGAATAGGTATTAAAAAATATGTATGGTATAAATTTGTATACATTTACATATGATTTTTTCGGGATACCATCAAGTTAAAATTTCCTAAGAAGATAGACCAATGTCAAAATTTCACATAACATTGAGGTCTTTATGTACATAATTACTTCCTTTAAATTAAATAATATTCCATCAATATTTATCCACATTATGGTCAATGCTTTCAATGATTTCATCCATGAGTTCCTAGAATTATACATTGATGGCTGTTCAATATATCAGTTACTCAAATATCACATACAAGTATTCAGAATAATATTTTAGAGATTTGGGTTCCTAAGGATATTACTTAATCTAAATAAGTGTATATTTATGAAATATTTAGGCACACTATTGTGACACATAATGTGTAAATAATGGTTAATAGTGGAATCTCTTGAAACTAAAATCACTATAAACTCACCACCACCACCACACACACACACACACACACATCATTTTTAGGGTAAACTATATAACACTACAGATTGATTATGTATTTTGTAGTAATAAGTACACCTATTAAGTAATTATTAAAGAATACACACACACACACATATATATGTATGTATGTATATGTATATATATATGTGTGTGTGTATATATGTATATATATGTGTGTATATATATATATGTATATATGTATATATATATATGTGTGTGTGTGTGTGTGTGTGTATATGTATATATATATGTGTGTGTGTGTGTGTGTGTGTATATATATATATATATATATATATATATATATATATATATATATATATATATATATGTATGTATGTATATATGTGTGTGTATATATATATCTATATATATGTATATATATATATATATATATTACACACACAAAATGTCATGAATATTTTAATATAATTAATAATAAAATATCCAATACACTAATTCTAATATTCCTATATTGGAAAATTCCTTTTCATGTTCATATAGATGCATTAGGATTGGCAATAAGGGTAGTGTTACCCAAACCTATAGGCCATATGTAACACCCAATATCATTTAAAAGTTTGAATTTGGTGAAGGTATAAATAAATTATTCCACTAAAAATCAATAACCCTAAGTAACGGTGTATAACCTAAAAGATTTTATATATCACATGGTATCCACTTAATTTGTTTTTTTACACATTCAATAAACTGATAAAGTCTTTGATAAATAAATTGGTAATCTTATTAAGCATATTTTATTAGTGAATTTTATTTAAAAAATTTAATTTTACGATTATGTTCAAGCCTAGAAAGGAAAATAATGGATAAAATTGCCTATCAAAGATAGATATTAAGGAGATAAGGTCTCAGTCGATGATGAATTTCTAGGATACCACTTTTTAAAAATTAAAATAGTGTTATAAGAGATGGAAAGTATACAAAAAACTATCTTAATAGGAAATATCTTATAGAGGTTTTGTAAGATAGAAAGGAGATTGTTGATCAAATAATTTCCATTTATATTATAGAGAGTTGTATAATAAAGGAATAGGTGAAGTGTTTATAATGTTAGTGTTACAACAAGAAAGGGACATTTTTTAAAGAAAAGAACATGATGGGGTAAATAGTGGAAACAAATTTGGTGATGACCATAAAAATATTATACTTTTAGTTGGGTTATGATGACCAATATTATTTAAATATTCCTATAAACATACAAGAGTATGCAATATTTTATAAATATTTTGGAAACTAAATGCATGGAATGAAATTTTGTTGTGTCATGTGATAGATTTGGTGTCATTCAAAAAATGGGCCATTAATTTTTTAGGCAAAATTAAACATATTTTATATAATATTAATATGCATTTAATTATAGCTGGCACATAATACTTAATAATATGGATATGTGTCATCCTAACTAAATATTATAACATAAGAACAACTAAAAATATTTATATTAAAATGTCATGACCTATTTTTATTATCCTTTAAGCATCACCAATGATTAAGGAAAATAATTTTCTAAACAATTCCTTTGAAAAGTCATTGTGGAATTTCCCAATTACTCACAACAAGAGTATATATTACCGCCAACTACATAAGTTTATAATAAATTATTAAATAAGGTACTAATGAGCTTGATTAAAAAAACAAAAATTGCATTGGAACACAATAATACTTTAAATACTATGGACATACTACACCACTTAAAAAACTTTCAAAATATTATTCCTAGTATACTTGAAATACTAGTTGGTGTATGGGCTAGATTTTGTAATGCTAATTGAATTTATTTTACCTAGTTTTATATTAGCAATAAGATTCATAACAAATGAAAATATTTTCTAAATTAAACTTTTTTATAATTTAATAAGTTATATGAGAAGTGGCCAATTATGATTTAAATGAAACTCATGACAAAATAAGAAATAAATTTTACCATGACCATAATATATTTTACTCAATATATTTGAGATAGAAAGTAAGGAAACACTATATGAAAATAAATATTAAAATATGTTACAATTAAAATTGATATTATTATGATCTTATATATGGGGAAAATATTTGATTTAGGAGAAATCAAAATATATATACTGATAGGGGTACGACATAAAATGTATGTAAATAGAGCTAGGTTGAAGGCATACATATCAGACTAAAATTAGAATGGTATATAAACATAAAAATCAAAAAAAATAAAAAAAATAAAAAATATTTTAGAAAAAAGGAAAAAAAAACAATTAAATAAAAAAGAAAGATAAATAGAGTTTTGAAAAAAAAAATGAAAAAAATGAATTTACACTAAATTTGAAAATTGGTAATTGAGGGATTAGTGAATTAAGGAATCTAAAACCCATAAGGAAGCTCCTTTAGAAAGTTAATTCAACATTTTTTATTGTAAAAATGAATAACTAGAAGCTTAGTTTAAACATTTTTGGCTATGTGAGTAAGACAACTGGGTGGATAGTGGGTTATAAACTTTCAAAAAAAATGGGACAACTACACATATTCTAAGGAAAAAAAGATGTAAATGTAAAATATAAATAATATAAGTTGGTAAATTGAACATGAAAAAAGAGAAAATGGGCACAAAAAGAGATAAATTAGGTGAACATAAACACATAATGAGTGGAAAAATAGTTATTAAAAATGAAAAATAAAATCCAAAAAAAATATAGAGGGAAAAAAATATATGTAAAAATAGGTAAAATATAAAATTGATAAAATTTGAAAAGTAAGAGAGCTATCAATAAATATAAATTCTATCATGGAAAATTTAGTGAATCAAAATGGGAGAATATGGAAGCTTAAAAAACAGATCATCCTGATTAAATAAACATAATTAAATATTTAAAAATTATGAAGTAACACCAATTATATCCTCTAGGATAATTTTTAGTGTTCCATATGGTGTGTCTCATTATAAATACCTATAGAGATGCATCCATTCAAAATTGGGGGAGATAAACCAACACTTTGATGGAGACAGAGTGGTTGAGAATGTTTCAACAAGTCTCAACCAAGCATACATTAGAGTGGAAAGCAAACCTCCAAGTATTGGATAATATAAAATTTGATGTGTGTAATCAATTTATATATTTTAAAATATCTAATAATATAATCAAAAAAATTTTAATCCACACTAATGGAGACACAATCTACCTAGATAAACCATTCGTCATATCAAAGGAATAAATCCATGTTATAACATGGGTTACTATATGAAGAGCATGATTATAATAATTCTAAAAAAATGGATGTCATCATCATAAAAAATTGGGAAATGAATATAATAAATTTTAATTAAAAGGAGTTATTTATAAATTAAATCATAGATAGGAGGGTATGGAACATGAAAAAAGTCATAAGCTATAAATTATATTATTAAAAAAAGGATGATTTGGCCATGGATAAAAAATACAAATAATGTGGTATGTGGTGATGATTTAATTAAAGTATTATCTACATGTCTCATTAATAGAACCTAGAAAATATAAAATGTGGTAAGCATGGCTTTTTGTTATGGATGCCTCCTAATTTTCTTAGTAATGTAAGTCATTATAACTCTACCAAGATTAGGGGATGTGGTATAATGGGATAAAAATAATACTATTGGAAAATAAGTAAACTATTTTTATGCCTATATCGATGGAGTAGAAATAATTAATGATATTTTGGAGTGAAAATTTATACTAAAAAATATGGTAGCTAAAAATTCCCAAGTTTATGAGCTGATTTTGAATAAACTTAAGGATGAAAATTTATTTTGGGTGGATATAAATAGATTATATCTACATCCATACTATCCATAAATAACCCTAATTACTCCAAAACCTTATAAAACATAAAACCAATAGGTATAATTGTTGAAAACATTCATTATGGTACTATGAATTGATCTTAGGAGACCATCACCCCTAGATAGAGTGAGGGGGTAATAATAGCTAGGATGAATTAGGTCCTTGGGATTTTTACATGAATAGGGTATTTCAAGAATAATTATACCTTTCATCCCATAATTAATTTAAATAATAAGTGTGCTTATACCAATAGTTTTATACTTATATATTCATACCCATATGGTAGAATGAAAATGTGAACATTCAGTTTTCAAGGGACCAAAATACTTAGAAAGGATAAAAACTTTGATTTCAATGGATGTGACTACTCAAATAGTAGAACTAGAAAAATTATCTTTCATAATGTGGTACTCCACCATAGGTAATATATTTAAATAATAATATATGCAATAAAAATTAAACCCCTTATATTATTTAAGGACAAGGAAATAGAATACTAATAGGGTAAGTACCTCTAAGTTGGCCTGAAATATAAATATAGGGGAGGAACCTAAGGTTTATGCCACTTTATCAATTGAGGTAATATGATAAATATTAATTAAGGTAATATGAGAAATATTAGTTAAAATTAGTGGTATTAAAATATATAGGATCCCATCACTTGTGCAGATAAAACTAAATAGGAATAAATAACTAAAATATATCCCAAATATGCATGAGAGGGTGTGGTCATCTCCAACTTTAGGAGAGAAGTTTATGACCTATTCAAATTCATAATCTCATAGTAAGGCATAAAATAGTGATAAATAAGGAGGTGATGGAGATAATTTGGGTAAAGAATAATAATAAGAGGATGTTGGGTATAAATAATACCAAATACAATTATACTATTTTAAAATGTATCAGTAGCTAAATTGGGGAAGTTGTATTAGAAAACTAATAAGATATGGAAGAAAAGTGTGATTCATGCTCTTTTAGAATGCCTAAAAATTAAATGTGAAGATAATAATTAAAATTAGGCTATTTTTTTCATAATATACAATGCACATTATACAAAATCATGGCATCAATATGCTAGTTATATGCAGGGCTAAGATGACATACAACTACCCTCTTTCTCTCAATAGATCATGACTCTAATAAGGTCAATCACATAGAGCCTATGTATTATTCAATTAGTAGGTAAGGACCTAAAGTATATATATATATATATATATATATATATATATATATATATATATATATATATATATATATATATATATATATATATATATATATATATATACATATATATAATAGAGGATAACTTAAAACTCAAATTTCAAGAGGAAAGGGTTCGAAATCCCAAGCCTATGACATAGGGGTATAGCTCTCACTAGATCTCAATAAATGTAAATGATTTTAATTATAATTATAAATATGTAAGTAAAGTAAATAAGTAAAGGGGTAAAACTAAGGTAAATTATTTTAAACAAGTTAAGTTAAAATGGTCAACCAAATGGAGGTCTATACAACCTAAGGTGATAAACTTCAATCCTAAGAAACCTTATAGTTATACTAACTTATTCATTATAAGGAAGATCCTAAGAAAGGATACACATATACATCCATAAATAAATAAGAAAAATATAATATACTAATTAGGTAAATTAAATATTATAGGGATATAAATATATACTTTGGATTTGACCTATTGATTTTTCAATCTCCCCATTTGCCTCAAGTGGAGCTTTACAAGAGATGTTGGAGGTTGAAGACCTCAAAACATTCGATGAAGGCCTAGATATCCTTAGGTATGAACTCCCAATGACTAATATTTTTGAAAAAATACCTCCAAAATAAGTTTATAAACCCTATAACTCTCCTAAATACTACTTATGTATAAAAATTTGAGCATAATCAGAGTGTATAAATTTGACATGTCTTTTAGGAATGAAATATGACCCCTATATATATGGTTCCAACAACCAAAATAAACCATAAAATATAATATGATGGTATAAACTAAGATAATATAGTTTTAATATGTTGGCTATAATAGTATAGTATTGGCCAAGATGATATAGTGCAAATTTTAGAAGATAGACTCAAAATTATATCAGGTTAGATGATACAATATAGGGAAGAGTTATGGATGAAACAAATTGTATCAACTAGGTTGATACCATAGGATATAGGGAAACTATTAAATTAATATAAAAATTAGATGGAGAGGAATGATGAATATAAATTAATAGGAGGTTAAAATTATATTAGTGATTATGTAATGCAATACTATGCAAGCATCTCTCAAAAATTACCACAAGCTGGTCCTCATCATTCTTGATGTAACCTTTAAGGTGTGCACTCAAGGAGATTGATATGTTGACAAATTTTTACAATATAAACCATCATTAATGTAATAAATTTAAAATTATTAGGTGTATACATATGCCCCACCTAAATCTCATCATGTGTTATAATAGTGTAATGCATGATGATGCTTTTGGATAGATACATAGTAAAAAAAGATCATCACTAAAAATAAAATTTGAAATAATTAAAAGTAAATAAAATGAATATGTTTTCCTTCACTTAACTTTTTGTGTGTATATTATGTGATTTAAGGTGCCCATAAAGAATAATGAAAGGTAGAACTAAAAAATAAGATAAAAATCCATTTTTTGCCAAATAAATAGTTTAGCACCTAGAAATTATCTAGCTCACTAGGATTATAGTGTTTTTTCTGGTTAATGAAAAGGACTTAAAGACAAAAATATATGGGTAAAATATATAATCTCATGGTAAATAACTAAAAGTTTTAATTTTTTAAATTTTTACTATAAATATGTAAAAATTATTCATTTAGACATTTTTTTTTAATAAAACTAGAACTTTTGTGACCAAAAATAGTGGTATGAGAGACCATGACTCCCATAGAATGAGTTAGACATGTATGAGTATGTATTCTTATTGCATTTACATCCATATAGGTATTTTTTATATTTGATATTTATTTTGTCATTTATAGTAGAAAATGAACTATACTAAGAAATATAGATATCAGGGCAAATCGATGTAGTATTATTTACTCTAAAATTTTTCAAAATGAAACTTAAATATAGGGGGTAGTGGGTAGTTTATAAAAATAAAAACTAGGGCCAAAGTTATTTATTATGGGTAGGGAAAGAAGTAGCCATCCTCATAAAATTATATCAGCCAAGTTGATATAGTTGGTAAGGGGGACAATTACCTTCTAGTTGATACCATACTGTATGACTAATATAGTTGAGCAAAGTGTTGTCCCATATCATAGGATATGTCTAATATAGTATAAAATGAAAAAAATGGCCAATATCATGGGGTATGGTCGATAGTGTTAAATAGTTTAGTATGGTTGGTTTAGTTATATTCTTGGTCATTTTATTAGAAAATGATAAGTATGGTTGATATTGTGGGGTATGGCTAATTTTTTATGATGATATACTAGTTGGTACCATATGATGTGGCTAATGTAGTTGAAAACTTTCCATGGCTGATACTATAGGGTATGGTTAGTGTAATTGTAAAAATCTTAGCATGGTTAGTGTAGTTATATACTTGGTTGATGTAGTATAAAAATAGGAACAATTTTGCTTTTAATTATTATTTTTATTTATTTTGTAGTTTTACTTTCATATTTATGAATAAAATAATAATTTTTATTTATTGTTTGGAAATTTTCAAATACTAAGATGAATAAAGTAGAGTGTAGATACCATTTGGTTAAAAAAACACTAGATATATTTTTAGCAGATGATAGAGCTCATCTCATGATAACGGGATTTGGATGGATCATGGAAAGTGTTGCATGCCTCTCAATGTTGATTTGATCTCCATGTTTCTAGGATGATGGGAGATGATGAAAAACACCTTAAAATGGGAGGTGGATGGTGAAGTGATTTAGGTGGTGATCACATTGGAGGACATTTATGCCATATTTAGGTTACTCATTATGAGCACTTCTATGGTATGAAACACACCACAAACCACTGATGAGAGGAGAGAATTATCTAGGTGGGATATAGGGTTAGATCAATACTATGACTTCAACCTTATTGTATATTTTTTTTAGGTTTACATTTTAGGCATTCCATATATCTAGAAATCCCTTATCAGACTTATGACCATGTGTGTGTTGATCATAAGTCCAACAAGGTAGTGCCAATGCATATTGTTACATATATTGGTTTGTGTTATAAAAAAGCACATAATATGAAATGAGAGTTGTCATATGGGTTAAGTTGGTTCATGCTTTCTATAATTTTTTGAGGTAGGTCTATTAGACTATGGGCACACTATTATTTTTATGAGTTGGATTTATGAGAGGTTCCTCATGTAAAAACTAGTATGGATACCTCATGTGGGGGATTTCATTTCCCTAGAGTGAGGATATGGTAAAAATAACACATAATATGAGTGATTTCCCATGTTCTTGAATTAAATATGGTTAGGAATGATTAGATTATGTGGATTTCATACATGGATATTATGTATGCTTGGTCATTATGTCCAAATTTAATGTAAGAAAGGGGATAGATTTAGACCACAATACCCTATAATGGTGGGTTAAACCACATCCATGAAATTGTGTTCCTATATAGTGTAGGTTATCACACCTAATAACCCTTTTAATTATCTTGTTATTTTGGGAAAGACATGTGACAGAGCCATGAGGATTTAGGGTATGAGGGGTACTAATTATAGTCCTAGTAGTGAGATCTCATCATCCAATAGTGGCCAAATGATGACAATAGTGAAAATGAGTAGCACAAGGAAAGGATATATGTGGTAAGGTACATTCTAAGCCATGGATATGGATATATCCTTAAGTGGGCCTAGAAGTCAGATGGACCATTTAGAGGTAATAATAGAGGTAGGCTTGATAATTTATAGTGTATCCATGGGGGAGATAGAGAGGATTCAACCCAATGTACATCAATGATAGAAGGTTTGTATTAGTTATTCATGGTGATAGGATGACTTTAGGTATAAAAAAATCAATTTTATGATATCGAATTTCTTTTCTTAGAGGTAGATATATACACACAAGGTAATAGTGATAGATATACATATAGATTTGGATTATTTATATGAGATATCTAATGTCAATTTTGGTTTTAATTTTACATATGTGGTAGTGGAGGAGGCATGGTGGAGGAATTTATTTGAGAAAATATACTATGATATTTTTGATAATTGAGATTGATATCACAGGGATGTTTGATCTTATAATAGATTTGGCCAAAATATGTGCTTGATAATTCATGTTAGTTAGAGTAATAGATGAGGATCTCACACACTATGATTATTGGTATTTCTATCAAGAGAAGGAGGATATGTAACAATGGTGTGGAAGGAATTAGACATGGAGATAGATACACACATGGTTACATCAATGTGAGTGATAGTATATAGACATAAGCAAGGCATCTTGAGGGATAATTCTAGGGTATGAAGTCACAAACTCAGACACTAAGAGTGCATTTTCAAGTTTTTTAGTTTGTAACTTTCATAGAGAGCATGACACCTCACCCTCAAAGGGTGAACGTGATCCATAGGCCTAAAAACTAGATTTATTACTCTAATGTATTGATATATCTTGATGTATGTATCAAATAAAAGCCATACATGTATAAATATATATTATTTTTGTTCTTTTTTTATCTACATATCTATAAATGGTGTATGATATAATTTTTTTATATCATTGATTATATTTTTAATATCATTATATGAGATAATGTGATGTAATGTGATGTATGTTTTATTATTTTTTATAAAATGTGAAAAAAATCATGGTTAAACAGAACAAAACAAAAGATAAGATAAATTTTTCTAGATTGTAAACCATATGACAACTTTTGAATCAACATTTTAACTCTATGATCAATCATTAGGATGAGACAAATATTATGATGAGATTACATACCTATGTTTCAAATTAAAGATATTATAATGAGGTACTATATGTTGAGTAGTTGAAAAAAATAATATTAAGAGAGTTATCGAATCAAGTAATAGTTAAAGGAGGGAATAAAAGACTAATTTTAAATAATTATGCCATATTCATGAAACTCTAAGTTACAACCATCAAGAAAGAATGTGAATAATAGATAAATTCTAATAAGGAAAAATTGAAACGAATAATTACTAATCTATTAAAAAGGTTAATATTTTAATTGTAATAATGAAAGAGACTAATAAACAAAATGTGGGCATAATCGAACAAATATTTCTTAATCTCTTAAAAAAATGGTTAAAATAATGAGAGCAAGGTAAGTCATGGGAAGAGTAAAATAAATAACATGAAATAAGGAATAATGCTACAAAATGATAAAAAGCATGTGGGATTTGAACAAAAACTACATCAGGACTAAGGAGATCAATTAAAATAAATTTGGGAACCATATAGGAATTAAAAGAAGAAACTTCCAAATAAGTTATAATTTTTTGATCAAATTAATGATCGGTCTCCAAGAGTGGTTTGATTATAGACCACCATGCACTTTCATATTTCTATCATCACATTAAGATGATGTTTAAAATAGTGCTCCTCTATGGCTAGAACCTTAGTGTCCTCTATACAATATCCCTAAGGAAGAATGGCATGATTTGAAGAATCTCAATATGAATGATAATGTTATCACTAAAACATATAAAGGGAATTCAATAGTTATATTAAATATGAGTGATTAAAAATTAAAAATACTTGACCACCTAAAAAATAGTGGTAGTTATGTGCTACTAACCAAAACCCCATTTCCAAAATTTATATAATGATTAAGAAATCTATAAATAAATCCTCCTTAGAGGAAAAAATCAAAAAATGACTCCTTAATAAAGATATCACTTCCATAATTTATGTTGCCTTGAAGATCCATAAGTATGGTGATTTTATTAGACCTATCATTGATACCATTTACTCACCCACTTATGCCTTATCATCCTTCCTAGATAATAAATTAAAACATTTTACTTATAAATATTCTTACTTTATCAAAGACTCCATAAATTTTGTCAATTTCATCAAGGAAAAAATATTCTCTAATAAAGATATCTTAGTTATATTTGATATTATGTCACTTTTCACAAAATTTACAATTTATGACACAATCAAAGTGGTCAAGAGACCTCTTGATGAGGAGACTACATCATTGGTGGCACTGTGTTTGAAGTCCACCTTCTTCTCTTTCTTAGGGGTCATTTATGGACAAATTAAAGTTGTTATGGGTTCCCCCCTTCCCCCATCATTTCCAATTTGTTTATGGAATATTTTGAAGACCTAGCTCTCAACTCCTTCCCCTTGAAACCTATTTCGTGGAAAAGATATGTATATGACACCCATGTCAATTGGCCTCAAGTTTTATAAAAATTAGAAGAGTTTCACAACCACTTAAATCATATTGTTGATTCCATCAAGTTTACTAAGGAAATATAAATTGACAATGGACTTCCCTTCTTAGATGTCCTCCTCTCTATAAAACTTTATGGTTCTTTATCTCAACAAGTTTATAGAAAATTTACCCACACTGATCTCTATATTCATGTGAATTCATACCATCATCATTCTCAAAAAATGGGGGTCCTTAAAACCCTTACCATAATAACTCTAAGAATTTATGATGAGAATCACCTAGAGGATGAGATCAAACATCTGAATGAAAATTTCAATAAAAATGGTTATAAAGGTAAACAAATTTCCATAGCATTCAAATTAGCTAGGTATACTCATGTTAAACATATAATGTCTAGTGAAAATTTTAATAGACCTACTTCCTCCTGTATGCAAAAGGAACTTCCAAAAAAAATTCAAAAATCTTAAAGTGAAAGAATATCCACAACATATTTCTCCCTCATATAAAACTTAAAATATTAATCAAGTCATCTAAAGACAAATCAGAAGTAACTCTTAGAAGTAGAGTGTATAAAATTGATTATTTTTATAGAGTTTCATATATTAGAGAAACATGTCACTCCATTAATACAAGGGTTAATGAACATGTTGATATGAACAAAGAAAGATTATTTAAGTTAGCCTTAGTAGAACGTTCTTTGAAAACATGCCATCACCTTTGTATGGAGGACACTAAGGTTCTAGCCATAGAGGATCACTATTTAAAACTTCATCTTAGAGAGGTGACACAAATATGCAAGTGTGATAACAACTTTAATAGGGATTGTGGTCTATAATTAAACCACTCTTGGATACTGATCATTAATTTAATTAAAAAACTATTAACTTGTTTGGGAGTTTCTTCTTTTAATTTCTATATGGTTCCCACTTTTATTTTATTTTATTTCCTTAGTCCTTGGGTGGTTTTTGTTTTAACCCCACATGATTTTGTTCTATTTTTTAAATTAGTCCTTCTTTCATATTATTTATTTTACTCTTCCCATGATTTACCTTGCTCTCTTTTTTTTAACCATCTTCTTAAGAGATTAGCAAATATTTGTTCAATTATGCCCACATTTCATTTATTAGTCTCTTTACTTCTTCCAATCAAAATTTTAACCTTTTTAAGAGATTAGTAATTATTCATTTCAATTTTTTTGTATTAGAATTTATCTATTTTTAAAATTCTTTCTTGATGGTTGTAACTTAGAGTTTTATGAAATAGCATAATTCTATCAAATTAGTATTTTGTTACCTTGTTTAACTATTACTTGATTAGATACTTCTCTTAATAATTATATTTTCAACTACTTGACATTATAGTACCTCATTATAATATATTTAAATTGAAACATATGTGTGCAATATCTTCATAATATTTATCTCATCCTAATGATGGCTCACAGAATGTGATCCAAAATGTTGATTCAAAAATTGTCACATGATTTACAATCCAAAAATATCTTACTTTATTGAGTATGTAAATACTATCTCTCTTATAAAATAAAATATGTAAAAACATAAAAATGTAAAATGCACCCAATATAATTAAGATCTAAATATTAAATTAAAAAAATATATATGTATAAATTTAAAGTAAAAAGATAAAAAAATAACATCAAAATGTGAAAAAATAACTGTAAAATAAAATATCCAATCTAAGAAAATGTGGAAGATCATCCAATAAGGATATGTGAAAATTAACTAAAAAATTCATCCAAGTGTAAGATAAGTGAAATAAAATTGAGTTAAACATAAGTAAATAATAAAAGTATGTTAAATTACATGCAATATAAATATAACTAAAGGAAATTTAAATAAAATAAGGACATGTATCAAAATAAGCCAAAGACCTCAATGAGTGAAAACTCAAGAAATCAATGCTTATGCTAAATAAGATGTTAGATATCACATCTATTTGGAGACATGATTTGGATTATTAATATGGTGTGAATATTTATTATGATAGGAATTTATGTGTGATTGCTAGTTGTATCCCCCAATATCTTATAATGCAACCCACAAATTGAAAATCTAGGTGACATTATGAATGGTAATTAAAAGGTCACATTTAAAGGGAATAGATAAAAAAATGAGATGAAAGGAAGAGGTATTAGGTCATATAAAATTGATATACATAAAGGGATTATCAAATAAAATATTACAAAAATTTAAATATGCAAGGCACCACAAAGGTGATGTATAAATCCTTAGCAAAGACAAGACATCAAAATCAAGTGGGAAAGGCTAAAAACTATCAACATCAAGGAATTAAGGAACCAAAATTATTAATGATAATCTTGGGAAAATAATTATGTGTGTGTGTGTGTGTGTGTGTGTGGGTGTGTGTGTGTGATCCCATGAATTATATATTTATGTAATTTAAAATGATCCTACCTTCCCACAACATGTTCCTTGATCCTCATGACCTTTTACAAAATTGTCAATCTATTGTGAAGATTGGGTACTTGTGTGAGAAAGTAAGTGGTACAATAATTTAAGTAGGTAAATTATAAATTATGAAAAGATACTTATTACCTCATTTTAATAGTATAATACATCCCAATGTACCTTGGATTTATCATGAGGCCAATTATGGAGTTTTAGATTTAATTATAATAGCAGATGTACTAAACAAATAATTTCTTTTAGTGTTATCTGACTTTTAGTATATAATATAACTTTTAACATTGAATTTTATTATGATATAAATTTTAAATATTTTTTTATTTTTTTAGTTTCCTTATCCATATGGATTTTGAATAACCAATCATGGGTTATATATATAACTAACATAGGAGAGATTATAATTAGCCACTAGAAAGGAGGACCTAATGACCATGGTACCTAAAAGAGTCCTAGACTTTCACCATATGAAAGAGTAAAATATCAAAACTAAATTAAGATTTCCTTAACTTAATGTATATGGAAATATAGGTATTGTGTAATATTTTTACATGTGAAAATTGTGATACAATGAATTAATATGCTAGTTGTAGACCATAATAAGGGAGACTATTTCTTTAAAAGTGATTAGTCAAAAAGAGGGATCTAAAAATATATAGAAATTTAAGTAAAATCATAGAAATGGACCCCAGGTGATGGAAACACTAATAAATATGGTAATAATGTTACTAGAGAATCCATACTAACTTATATATGGTCTATTATAATTTTTTATAAGAAAAGCCTTCCCAAAATAGGGGGAATGCATTAAGATACAGAATTTTCACAAGGAAATAAAGGAAAAATATAAAAATGGGTAAAAGTGTGACAAAATATACTTGAGGGTGATATGGACATTAAGGTTGACTTAAAATCATCCCAAAAGAGGGGGAAACTAATATACTAAAATAATATAAAATTGAAGGTGATACCTTAGATCCACAATGAAAATAAAGGTAAGGCATAAGAAGATATAAATGATATAAATCAAACACATGCTAAAAAAAATGTTGGAATGTAAAATATAATGATATAATAAATTTATGTACAATAATAATCATATATGATAATAATAATATTATGAAATCCAAACATGTGATAATATGAAGTAAAAAATATGAAACAATTATTTTCTCACAAATACCATGAAATATCTCAATATAAATCATCAATAACATCTGTTAAATATTGTTGCAATAGATATCTAAATCAGATCATAGTATATTATACCCTTTATAAGAGTCATGATAAAACTTATTGGTGGATGATATCTAATAAAAAATTACGCACACTAGAAGGAAGAGATCATGGAGCCTCCTAATGAAGATAATCAATGCAAGGAATTTTTGGTGTCATGACACACACATATTTTATTCTAAAGGATGGATCTAGTCATAAGGGAGACACCTCCTCCATAATATATGGACCATTTGAGTGTTTATGGGAACCATGAAGTCTGGACCTCATAAATTCTCTAAATTGTTTTTGGTTAGGTCTATACCTATTTATGTGATGTGTAGAGTAATGGCACCAAAGACAATCTAATTCCCTATGTTTAGGGATATAATTAGGTGTTGTATTTAGAGATATAATTTTTTATATATTTATAAACTTAGCTACTTATATATGAACTTCATTAATATATTGTTAAAGATATTTACATTGAGTTTAATAATGCATAAAATCTAATGGAAGAAATAAGAGTGTTTTTGATTAGTATGCTAAGGTGGTTAACTATCCATGTTAGGAGTTGGGTCTTGTGTCTTATATTTTGATAAATATATTTGTTTTTCTCTACACTCCTAATAGGAATTATTAGAGACCTTGTGGATCTCACAATATGGTTCATCCTCTTGGATGGGTGGGCATGGTGTTGAATCTGACCTATGTGGATAATCCTAGTGGGTTTCCATCTAGAATTTTGTCAAGAAGATTGCCACTTTTATGTCATAAATTAGTTTAGTGATTATTTTTATCTTTTTGTTTTATTTATCTTTGATAAACTTTATACTAGTGTTTTAAGTGATCATATATTATGTGGATGGAACAATATGGTGTTGTTTTAGATTAAGGTAAAATCAGGTTTGGATGGGACCCTGAAACCCAAGTACAAAGAAAGAAAGATAAAGCCTCAACGACCACAGGTAGAACCTAAAAAACTACTACAGAGAAGTAGCAAAAATAGGTTTTAAATGGACCTAAAACCACCAGAGAGACCTCCGGTCAAAACCCAAATTTAACAAAGATCTGGCTGCACCATAGACAGAAGATTACAAAAAGAAACTAGAGAACAGTACCAGTAAACATAACCAACAAGAAGAACTAGACTATTCTTCTAGTTCTAAAATCATTTTCACTATTTCTTTACCTTTCACAATAGTTGGGTCCTGAGAAGTAGTTGCCGCCAACTTGGCTCCCTCTTGTGTAGCCTTCCTTCTAGAGCTTTGTCTCATCCTTTTGCTCGGCCCCTCGAAGGATTTGGTCTCCTTGTTTACTCTTTTTCCAATATTGATAGTTGCAGCACAAATATTGGACGTTACTTCCTCCATTTTCGTTCTATTCTCCTTAATGAGTTCTCGAAGGTTATTCTCATAATCTTTGAGCTTGATGGGGATATCTCTTATCTATTTTTCCATGATGTTAATTTTGTTCCATGCAGCTTTCTGGTTATCTTCCATAATTTCCACTTTCCTTTTAAGATCCTTAATCTCCTTACACATCCAAGAATCAAATTGGAGAGAAGCCTCTGCTTTGCAATTAACCCAACTCATAGGTGTGTGCATACCATCGTTCTGCCCCTTCTCTCTCCATTCCTCTGAATTCTTATTGGGACTATTCCCACCTTCTTCAAAGTGATCCTCATAGCCCCTTTGATACTGTTCTTTGGTTCCAATTTGAATTTCCATGTCCATTTCTTGATTGTCATATTGAACTGTATTTTCCTTTTCATTTCTTGAAACTGGGTCCTCAACCAGGCCATCCTGGACAATATCTTCCTCTGACATTTTTTGATTTTCCTTAGTTTCTTCTTTACTATTTTCAGATTCCTCCTCTTTGTTGACTCCTTCTTTCTCATTCTTCTCTTGACATTCTTTGTCCTCATTTGAATTTGTATTCTAGCTTTCAGTTCCTTCTTCTTCCACCAAATTTTCCTCCCTGGGTTTATCAATTCTCTCCCACTCTGTATCTTCTTCTACATTCTGATTATTGGCACTAGGGAACTTGATTTTGTCTTTCCCTTTTACAATATCACTCTTTCTGCTCCCAGACTCCTGATTTTTCCCCTGGTTAGGGTTCTTAACCATAGCTTTATTCTTGCAATAGCCTTCAATTAACATAATTAGGCCTTCATCCAGGATAGGATGTGTTTCCTTCTTCCTGTGAGCAAATAAACTTTGGACCAAAGAATAACACAAGTAAAAGGGAAAAGACAGTCTTACCTTGTGCCTGAAATGATTAAGGAAGACAAAGTGCGATTTATGCACTCTCTTGCTCCTTCCGTCCAGGATGAAATACTCCTTATACAACATAAGACATCCCTCCATATCCCCTTAATCTGTTCTAGTTCATAGAAATATCCATTTTTGACCAGCTTCTGCTCTTCCACATCCGTCTTGGAGAACTTACAAAAGGCCTCATTCAAAATGCTTGTATACTTGGAGAATTTAAGTCCATCCGTAGGCAACCCTGTAACCTCTACTATAAAATCCTCTATAATTTTCACTATTATACCATGCAATGTGACCCTTTCATCAATCCAATTTTTGAAAAAGGCCATAGTGATATGCGGTTTTGACCCATGGAGCTTTTCCATATAGTTCACAACTTTTCCTTTTTACAGGATTCTCCAGACATCTTGTTTCTCTCTCCATTCATCACAGTTTTTGGGCTCTTGTTTCCTTGTTTCTCCCTTCCTTTCGCAAGCCATACTCATTTCCTTGGAAACCTAGTCGCTGTGAACTTTACAATGATCCCGCCTGCTACCAGTTTGATTTGAGAGTCAGCTATGTTTTGGCACGTTCAGGGTCCTCGAGAGCCTTCCACTTTCAAGAGCCTTCCTCTTTAATGATTGAAGACCTTTCCCCATGAAACCACTTTTCTAGCTCATTATGTTACTATAACAATCTAATCGTTCCCTCCTTTGCATGAGTTGTATCATGAAGAATGAGCACCCTCAGTTCCACCTTCTTTTCTAATGTTTCCTACCACCTCATTTTTTGCCCTGTCTGGACTATGCAGTTTGCTAACCAATCTCTAACTCTGTTGGCTTCGTGATAGGTGTGGGTTATAGTCACTTTATCAAAAAAAATTATTAAGTTTTTCATCTCCATTACCATAGCCTCTATAGTCCAAGACACAATATTTTTTGTGAGTCCCCT
Source organism: Torreya grandis (assembly GCA_037957365.1). NCBI lineage: Eukaryota > Viridiplantae > Streptophyta > Pinopsida > Cupressales > Taxaceae > Torreya > Torreya grandis. The sequence continues at coordinate 826,679 of JARHVA010006353.1, forward strand.
TCAAGCCACAATTTGGGATATCCCAAATCCACAGCTATTTTGATGGTCTAAAGGGTGGCAGTAGCTTTGGCAATGTGACAATTTGATTTACCATGGGGATTGCAACAACATCAATAACCTTTCCCATATGGTTTCTAAAGACACCACCACAACCTGCATTCCCTAGATACCCTTTAGCAGCTCCATCAAAGTTTCCTTTAGTCCACCCTTGAGGAGGAGCATTCCATGTAACTCCTAGTCTGGGATTATTAGGTTTACATTTAGAATTTTCTGTACTTAAGGGCTCATCCACTTGGAAGGTTGAGCTTGGATTCTTTTGTGATAAAAAATTCTCCTTAATAGCTCTAATGATGTTCTGTCCTACCACCCATCCAGGAAGCTCTTTATTTGTAAAGATTCGGTTATTTCTTTCCTTCCATATTCCCCACCAAATATGGGGAAGAGTAAGTTTCCATAAACAAATTGCTTCAGAATTCTTGGAGGGGCAGTACCAGCTTTTAAGAGATAATTCCACATTTTTATGATGGATCCATGCAATACCCCACATATTGAAAATTTCTTTCCAGACTAGCTATGTGTAAGAATAGTTTAGAAACAAATGATCTCTATATTCAAGACCCTTCTTACAAAGGATACACCTGTTCACAATATATATTCCTCTTTTCTGTAAATTATCCAAAGTTAAGATTTTGTTTTGGAGAAGGGTCCAGAAAAAGATTTTTATTTTAGGGATGAGCCCCTTGATCTAGGCCTTCATACACAGTGGTTTGTTGCCATTTCCCTTTGAAGTGAAAATGGAAGAAACTTTAAACTGTCCACTTGACTCATTGTGCCAAACAATCTTATCTTCAAGATTAGGGTATAGAGATATTGCATTTAGGGATATTTGAATATCCTTGAAATCTTGATCATAGTCAGTTAGGTTAACCCAGGGGTTGTTCTGCCAGTATTGGTTAACCATTATTCCCACTCTTTGCTTGCATCGGTTTATAACATCTTTATCTTGGATTTCATCTTGCAAAGGTTTTCCTTTTAACCAAATATCTTCCCAAAATTTCACCTTATTACCATTGCCAATTTTCCAGGAACTTCCTTCTAAAACCTGTTTAGTCCCCTGGACTGCCCCCCATATGGCTGAAGGATGGGAAATGTCTAGATTAGAAAAGAATTCAGGGAGTGACTTTGCCTTAAATAAGTATTTATGCTTCCATATTTTGCTCCATTCTTTATTTTCCTGATAAACCCTCCAACCCTGCTTAGTTAAGAGAACTTCTAATTTTCCTTATTCCTAATCCACCTTCCCTGACAAGTTTACAAATGTTATCCCATGCTATTAAAGGCATTCTTCTTTTCTCCTCAGTACCTGACCAAAGAAAGTTTCTCTGAATTTTTTCAATAGCTTCAGCAAATTTAGTAGTGATTTTGAAAAGACTCAAAGTGTACGTGGGTATGCTTTGTAGACTTGCTTTAAGGAGGGTGAGCTTTCCAGCTTGGCTTAGAAAAATACCTTTCCATCCCGCTAATTTATTACTAAATTTGTTAATTAGTCCTTCCCAGAAAGCTTCAGGAACTACAGTTCCTGAAGCTTTCTGGGAAGGACTAATTAACAATATGGTGTTGTTATTTATTTAAGAGGCATATTGTATGTAGGTTATATAAGTATGGCTAGCATCTCTAGAAGAATTGATCTTGATGGATCATAAAAAATTTAAGAATGGTCATTTATCGTGATCCAAATAGGCTAAAAAATATCAATAATCATACGAGAAGTAAAAGGTATAATTGACTCCATCTTAGACTTATCAGCATTAACCAAAGGAGGAATAATGTTATAATGAGATTATAAATCAAATTATTTTAATTAATTTAATTTTATAATGAGATTATTATTTTTATAAATATTTTTGGAGAGGAGAAAAATAATAGATGATTTTGCATCCTTAGCTTGGGAGTAATCAAACAAGTATAGGTCATTTAATATGTAACTCCCATCATATTTAAAAATGGTGATAATTATATTAAGGGATTACACCATTATTTTTATATAGTTTATATGTGAATTTTTAGTCTTATGAATGAAAAAAAAGTGGAGAAATCATTAGTTATCTTCTTGAAATAATATGGCCACAAGGTGGATGAAAACTAAGCCATGATGTTAGAAAACATATAATGTTTTATTTTATAACTAATCTCATCAGGTTCATCATCATCCTAAAAACTCAGGGTGACTAATGTAACCTCAATTTGAATTTATGAGATAGTTGAAGCACTAATATTCATAAAAGGGAATACTAGGTAAAGTTTCAAGTGTTCTAATTTTAAATATAAAACATTCTTAAAATTGTTCAATATTCCATGTGTTATTATCACCTTGTATCTTATGAATATCACCCTTATAAGTAAATTTCATACATATTCATGTTGAAGAGACCATGATCTTCATATAATGAGTCCAAGAGTGACCAAGAAAAATATTATATGATAGAAAGAGTTTAAAATCATAACCTTAACTCTAAACATAACATTTGGTACCATTATATGGATCCAAACAAATACTAATAGATGCATTTATATTTGTTCATATAATTTTCAAATGATTTGGGTAGATTTAGGGTTTCATTCAGAGTATCTTAAGGTTTTAATGAACTCTAAGGAGGCCACACAAGTGTTAAATCCTTCATTTATCAAAGGCTTACTTGAATTGAATGTCACCTACTTGGGCACTAATGAAAAATAGAGGTTCATCTTCATGAATTAATATTTTCTCATGGATTATAGAGGATATATGAAGTTTTAAATAAATATAGGCATATATAGTTTGTTCAACCTTAATGGACATCTCTTTGCATTGGTGAAAAATGTTTTGCTCAGACCTAGGAAATGTATTTTTTGTCCCATATGTGGTGGTTGAGGAATTTTCATATCAATAAATATCTACATAATATGGTTTATATGACATAGATAAGTATTCATTATATCAATAAACAAAATTTGGGATGATAACTTATAAATTTATTCTATGGTATCTCATATATTGAATCCACTATGAACTAGACATGACTATGAAATAGGAACTAGATTATAGATTGGGTCACCTATAAAAAATAACCCTAAGTGAATCTCATTTAAATAAAATAACATGGTATTTACACTACTTGTATAATTGAGGTAGGTTGAGATAATGATATTAGCTGCACCAATATAGTTACTTTCACATAAACATCAAAAATATATTGTATTGGTTTGACCGATAAATTAGAATCAAAATTTAGGGTAGAAATAGAATATACCAAGTGTCCCAATATAGTATAAATAAAACTATTCAATCAAACAAAATATATCATATTGGATAATATAGTTGGACATGATCTATAGATGGAAGACTATACTAGGTTGGGTGATATAGTTGGAATAAATGTTTTTTGAGAATAAAGACTACACTAGACTAGAAAATATAGTTTTAAGGGAAATGAATTTTATCAAGCTAGCCAATATATTTATGAAAGGAGAAACCTATACTGGTTTATCTAGTACAATTGGGCTATCTAAAATAATGTAAGTGATACTTTATTCATATTTTATAGTCATACAAATATGTGGAAGATATTCCTAAAATTTTATATAATATGGATAAGGGATATAAATTTTAAGGGGATAAGTATTAATGTAGGAAACTACTCACTCCATGTTATTTATATTCACCAAGTTTTCTTCATCATTATAATAATGATTATTGACCATGGTTCAACATCATTAAGAGCTATTTGAGAAGGGGTTAGAGTTTGATTTTTAGGTTGTTGATTTGTAATATGATTTGGAAGTGTATTGTAGTAGATGGTAACATTAGTGTTGTCATGGTAAAGTGTGTCATGCATAACCTTGGATTCATGATCCTTGGCTAACTCATCATAGTCTTGGTTCCATTCTCTAATCAAGGCTTCATGATCAAATTTTGGGCCATGAGATAATTCAAAATCTAAGTACTTAAGATTCTTGAAAATTTCATTAGAATGATTCCAATTTGAGTGAAACCAAAAAACTTTTGAGCATCGGTATGACAAGGATAAAAATCTATAGGTGAGGGTATAGGAAGGCATTTTCTAATCTTAACTAGGGATAGAGGCTAATGGATTTAATAATTATTATTTTATGATGGATGAGGAATATGTTGGAAGGGATTTAAATTGATAGGTGGTGATAGAGTCATTTCATTAGATATTATTTTAAAAATGGCATCGGTGGATCTCTAAGAATTTTAAGTTTTATAGATAGCATCATTAGTAGCATTCTTATTTTTATATCTTATAATAATTTAAGTTCCAAGCTTGGGTTGGGAAGGATCTAATTATCTTGTAAGTAAATATTTATGTTTGGATTGATGTAGGGATTTCTCTAATGCTTTTTAGAGAAACATTCCTAACAATTTATTATAATTTGGGATTTAGTACATTGGTGAAATGGTGTAATAAGTTGTATTTAGACATATTGTGCTCAATTTTGTTGGCTAAAACTTTCCAATGATTGATAAAGGCTTGAGTAGTCTCATTTTACTCTTGTGTAAAATAAATAAAATGAGCCAATTTATTGTCAAGTAAATCATTGGAATGAAATTCTTGAACCAATTCATTAACTATTCCAAACTAGAAATGAAGTTAAACTTTGTTTGATTATATCAATATAAATCACCATAGAAGGTTCTGTCAAGTAATTTGATAGAAAAAAAAGTGTTGTTTTAGTCCAATATTTATAAATGTCACAAAAGGCCTTCAAATTAAAAGTGGAATAGGTGGATTCATTATAGGATATCATAGGATATACTACACCTATATTAATATTTTCAATTTTTTACATTAAGGGCTTGTTGTGGAGTTGTTTAATGACTTTGTTGTGAAGTGGAGTTTGTATAATGATATTACGATAATTATATCTAAGGGGATGGTAGGTAAATTTTATTTTGAACTCTTCGCTAGATATTTTGAGGTCAATTTTACAATTGTAAACATTGGTTTTTTATATGCATTATCTAATCATTATTATTGGATTAAATGTCATCTATTTGAGCCATTTATTATAAAAATATTTTGTTAAGATCATGATTTTTATGTTTAAAATTAGAGGCTTGAGTATCATGTTGGGTTACACTAGACATGGGTAGTTTAGTTAGGCTCAATAAAAAAGAAACATGTCATGTTAGTATCCATACTAAGCATGGTGGATGAGGAATGAAATGAGGAAAATGAAAATGGATTTTCCTTAAGTCATATATAAGAATTATGAGTAGGGAAAGGAGGACATTCCATGTGGGTTGTCATCATGAGGTGATAGAAAATTACATGGTCCTTTCCATTATTCTCAAGATGCTCATAGAGATATAGATTGCCATTTTATCTATATACTTAATTTCAAATTCATCTTTAACCTTTTAATATTAGAGTAGGTGACCTCATCTATAGGCTTTAGGGTTTTTATATGGATCATAACATTTATATATAATAGAATCCATTTAAAAAAATTCTTGGAATTTTGTCTTAAGTTATGGAAAAATTGTAAGGCATGTAAACCTAATTGGAAAATATATTAGGATTGGTTAGTTCCATATAATTAGGATTGTTACAACGTTATTGAAAGTCTTAGCAAGTTTTCTCTTCAAATTGGTCTAAGAGATGTTTTATAGTATAGGTGAAAATATCAATTATACTAAATTTTTTGGTGTCATTAATTACACATCAATGAAAAAAATACTATATTGGGCTATTAATTAGAACTAGGAACAAAACACATATATATCTAACTATATTAGGCTACTTGGTATAGTAAGGTTATAGGAAATAATTATATCATGTTGGTTGATACAATTGGAAAGAAATTGGTAAAGCTTAATTTTATTAGGTTGATTGATACAATTATCATATATAATAGAACTATATCAAGCTAGTTGGTATAATTAATAATAAGTAAAAAATTATATCAAGTTTCTTAATTCAATTAGAGATAAACTAATAAACACTAACCTATATTGGGTTGATCAATATAGTTGTAAATATACATAAAATTATATTGATCTAGATGATGTAGTTGTCACACAACACATAAAGGTTTATGGCTACTTGATATAGTTTTAAAATAAAACAAGCTAAAAATCAAAATAAGGAGGTAATATTAAGTAGGGTATGTTTGACTTATATGATCTTAGATATACTAATCCTAGGAAAAATTTATTAGAGAGGATTACACTATCTTGTATCTGAATTATCTCATCTATAAAGTATGTTAAAATTAACATCTTCTTGTTAACCACTTATTGGTGCACTACATAATAAAATAATTAAAATGCTTCTTAGAGGCTAAAAGTAAAAAATCTAGGAATTTATCATATATTGTGAGGTATGTGGAAACTAAATTCCATATATAGTGTTTTATAATGGCTTGAGTATTAGGGAAATACATTGCACACCATGGGTTAAGTCAAATTGATGATTGAATAGCCCAAAATGATAGCTCTGATGATTTTAAAACTTTTAGAACACAATTTTAGGAAGATGAATAAAAAACTAAAGATGGTTTAGATTAAAAGTGAAATATACATGTAATAAATGAATAAATATTCATAATGGTATTATCTAGTTGATATAATCAAAATAAAAATTTGATCAAATATAACTATATCATGTTAGTTTATACAATTGTAAATAGACATAACTATATCAAGCTAGCAGGTATAGTTGGAATCAAACAAGATATGTATCAAGATAACCAATATAGTTTTTTAACATTTATGATATTGGGTTGGCCAAAATAGTTGGACTAAAATATATCTGATGATTTCAAAAATGTAACTAAGAATATACAAAGAAAAACATGAAACTAATATAGCCAAAATTAGGTTAAGGTTAAAATTAGGTTCACTAAAATGTATGAATGGGCTATGATGACCTAAAACTATAGTTTTCCTCTCAATATATCAGGACTTGAATAAGGAAAATCAAATACAAAATGTGTATATTTATATGAGTGCACAAGGAACTATGATATTCATATATATAATAGAGGGTAACCTATACCTAATTTGTCAAGAGGAAAGGGTCATAAATACTAAGTGTATGGCATAGAGATATAGATCTCACCAGGTCTCAACAAAGGAAAATGATTTTAACTGTGATTATAAAGATGCAATTAAATTTAATGATTGTAAATGTGTACAAGTAAGGAAAATGATGAGTAAGTGATTTTAAATAGGATAAGGTTTAATGTTAAATCAAATGGGGTCTATAAAACATAAGGTGATAAGTGGAAAATCCTAATAAAACTTATAGATACAATTTAATGTGATATAAGGAAGATCCAAATTAAGGATACAAACATACATCCAAAAATAAATAAACAAAATCTAATCTACTAGGTAAGGTATGAGTGTAGGGGTATAGATACTTACATTGTGGGTTGACTCGTCAATGATTTAATCTTCCCATTTGATTCAAATGGAGATTTTTAAGATATTTTTTAGGATTAAGAACTTAAATAGTTGAATGAAAACCTATATATCCTTAGTTATGAACTCCTAATTAATCCTCTTATTGAGCTTCAATGACACCATAAGACAAGACCTCAAAGATAAAGTTATAAATCATATAACTCTCCTAGATAATAATTAGGGGTAGAAATGTAGGTGCAATTAGAGTATATGAATGTGATGTCTTATGGGAATGAAATATGACCCCTATATATGTGGTTCCAATACCCAAAACCAACCCTAAAATTAAGGCCAATATAGTTGGAAGATGTTGGCTAACAAAATACAATATTGGTTAGGCTAATACCATACAAATGTCAAAATACATACTCAAAAATATATTGGGTTAGTTAATATAGTACATGGCAAGATTAAAAGTGAAACAAACTATAAAAAATATGAAAATACTATTAGATATATGGAAGATGACAAATATTGATAGAAAGTATATGGAGAGGAAAAATAAACATATATTTAGAGGAGGTCATACTAATGATAATGGTGATGTGATATTATAGTATACAAGCATCCCTTGGAAACTACCATAAGCTGATCCTACCCCATTCCTAGTATACCCTTTAAGGCATGCACTCAAGAAGATTGATGTGTTGATAAGATATTATAATAAAAAGTTTCATTAATGTGATAAATTGAAAAATATTGGGTGCATACACCATCCATATTCATTGCATGAGACACAATGTGTGAAATCAAAATCACATGCTTAAATTGGCATGGGTTATAATGTATTATTGGTTGAATAGTTTCCATGTATCCATGCCCACCCCACTTTATCTAATATATCTACAAGACCTCAACTAGCCTATAACTTTAGACACAATCCTAGTGGACCCCATGGCCCTAATCATACAAACTAGAATATTTAGTAAAATAAGGTGGGTTAAATCAACCATTGGATCAAATGATTTTTAGTAAATATTAATAGGGATGAAATTGGCCTTAGGTGATTATGACTAATCATAAAGCTTGGTTCACACAAGTTTCATTACATTTTTATTTTTAAGTTGAGTTAATTTATGACAATAGGATATACAAGTCTTCATATGCCATAAAAAGGGGTTCAAAATATCTATAATTATCTCCATGAGTATGGATAATTCCATCCCAATTGATATATATATCTATTATTATAGCCTTCAAATTTGGATAGATTGAAGAAACCCTACGAAACATTAAGGCAATAATTCAATCTTCAATCTCCAAGTTTGAAAATTTTATATTTGGTAGGAATAATGGAAGGTTTAAAGGATGACTTGTCCATAATAATCCCTCTCTACCTTCCTCACCCATATACTACTATGGTTAGTTGGGTCTCCAAAATTTTGTCATAATTAATTTTATTTCATTTTGATAGTTTGACTCAATGCAAATTTGGTTCATTAGATTGTTTAGGTACTAGTTTTCTCATAATTCCTGAATGAGGTCAGAGGCTCACTCATTATGAAAAATGGTGTTTAGAATTTTCAATCTCCACCCCACCATTAATGGCCACCTATGTCCATATTTATTAAAATAAATTTACTTATTTTTAGTTTTAGGACCTAGAATTTATTTCATCCACAAAAGAGTGAAAGACTAAGTGGTTCCTTTTCAAGTTAATTTGATTTAAGGCTTCTAGGAGATTTTAAATGCCATTAAGGGAAAAATAATATTACTTAAATAAATAGGTATTAAATATAAAACTATGGGGTTTATGTCCCCAAAAACAATTCCACGTAGAAGCAGGTTAAATTTTAAATGGGGTCCTTTTTTAGTCAACCCACCCCCAAGCCTTCCAATTTCCTAAATTGACTATAAAAATGTAAAAAAAATATATAGAGAGAAAAACCATGTGATAATATTATTATTTAATATAGAATAATAAAATATAAAAAATACATATAATAAAAATATAAATTAATAAAATAAATATTGACCTAATATTATGTTTGTGGTTGGTTTCAAAGGACCTCATTACATAAGTGACTAGGATGAACATGAATGGGTTAAATTTTTTCAAATATAAAAGGGAATAAATATTATGTGGATAATTTCCTAAAATATAATGAAGAGATAATATATTTTAAGTGTGTCTATTTTATATATTCACTCCCTGTTTCTTGGAATGAGGTGGCACAGTAGACTATGAGGTACATTATCCTAGAAGAGTGTTATAAGGTAGTTTTTTCTTAACATTTCACCTTTATTTATCATTTTTGACATAATATTTCCTTTATACTTGATTATTTATTTAGATAAATTAGATATTAATGTGTATCTTGATAACATGACTATCCCTCTTCACCAAGATTTAATTTTTCTATTATTCAAACATGCCAAGTCATGGATATTTTCCCCTCCCAAGGTCAAACTTTTGGAGTATAGTAATAAGAAAAAATATAATTATAAATTGTTTACTAAAAGTGGTGATAGGGGTAAGAAATATAAAACTATTTTTATGAAATTTATACCTATGGATACTATCTCTCCTAGACAAGTTCAGATACCCCATGTCTTGATTAAATCTTATTCCAAGAAGGAAGAGCCCTCTTTAGACTCCTATGCTTCATAGTTAGTGAGTACTAAATCTAATAATAATGATAGTCAGTCTTTGGATATTTTTTAAGTTTAGATATAATTTGGGAAGGAGGTAGAGTTCAAATTAGAAAATATCAATTAGGGAAAAACTAATATCAAATATAAGAAGTGAATCCTCAAGACCACAAAGGATATTAATCAATAAAAATTTCAATTCTCTAGTGAACAATGTCAACCTTCATAAGAGTATTTTAAAGCTGATCATGAAGGATAATGAGGGTCTTAAGGACTCTATCAAATAAATCCATATGCAATTTAGAGGGAGAATAAGTTTGTTCACCAATAATAAAGGTTACACAGAGAAATTCTTCTATAAAATGAAGTAGATAGATGATAAAATCAACAAATTAGAAAAAGAAAAGTTGAATATTAAAGAAGACATTCAAGATATTATCTAGTTTAGTAGAATTACTATTAAAAATTGATTATCCAACATTAATGTGCTTAAATAAGAGGTTAAAGTGAGAAAATAGGATATAATAAGTTTAATATCAAGCAAGAGGATGGAAGGATAGGAAAAGGGTAAATATTTTGATGTGGAGGCAAGTTGTCTAGAAGAAATAGAAAAATCACCTTTATAAAATGGTTGAGAATTGGAATTCATACCTAGATGGGATTAATGCTTAGGTTTTTTAATTTTTGTGCCTTTTTGGTTTCTATCTTTTGTGTTATAGCTATTGTGTTATTTATTTGTTGTTGATAGGTTATCAAAAAAAATGTTACTTGATGTTCTTGTTGGCTAATCTAGGCTTGTGAGACCTTATTTTATCCTTATAAAAGGGAAGGGTGCCTTCCAAAATCCTCACTTTATCTTTATGCAAAAAAGTGTGTGGTAGTTTAAAGGAAGGTGATAGTTGACAAAAGTAGAGCACTACACACACCAAAATTTCCCATTGTGTAATATTTCTAACAAAACTAATGATGATGAAAGGATATCCACCTAAATACATTTAGAACATGTTATCTCTCTATTATGATTTATTTTCCCCTTTATTATATTATTTACTTATCTGATTCTCCTTTCTCAAGTCTCCCTACTTCAAATTTTAAAAAGCTTCACATGTTTTTAAAAGCATCATGGAGAAAATTAAACCACCACATTAATTTTATTAACCGTTATGGTGGAAATGAAATCACCACATTAGAACCACTATGGTAGTTTCATAAACTTGTTATCAAGTGAATGTAAGACCCATCAAATGTTGCTACCACATGGAGAGAATTATGATTTATTTCTATTAATTAGTTATTTTGTGTTGTTTATTAGTTACTATGTTTTGTATTGTTATCATTAAGAAGAAAATTAATACGGTTTGACACATATGTGTGCCAAAAATTAATTTAGAGGTTAATAAGGATAAAAACTTTCAGGATATATATTCCTTTAATTTATAGCATAATGGATTAGTAAGATGGTAATATAATGGGTTTGATTTATTCATAGTTTAAAGTATATTGTTGAGGATTTTGATCTAAATAATAAGGATTGTAACAAGTTTATTTCCTTAGATTATATGTATCTATATGTATGAATAGTGGTTTCATTATTATAATGAAGTATGAAGTACACTTAATAGAATACTGAATCTGATTTCCTTTTGTGTTATTATGTGAGTTATGGAACTCTACGTACAAGAATGCATGTTGTGTTTAGTTAACTCATTATAATACTTTTTAATATTTTAATAATATATATTTGTTATGTAAGTATATCCACAAAAGTTAAATAATAGTGATTTCAATATAAAAGTGTAAAACCTTTATCTATCTATAAATTCTGGTAATTTCTCCCTTAGATTTTAGAGTTATCCTTGTAATTAGCATGTTATAGTAAAACACATGAACCACTACTAAAAATAAGGTAGTGAACATGGAACTCATTATAAAAGGGGGTACTTTGATAGATACCTAGTTAAATAGGGGTAAAAATCTAGTTAGATAAACAGATTCATAATTTCATAGAAGAAGTAAAAAGTATAGGGTGTATTATGAAACATTTCATACAAGAAGATATCTATGGTGAGATATATGAGATATTTTGGTGTGAATTGCCTAGGCTATTATCCATGTGGTTGGCTAGACTAGAATTCCATTATTTTTGCTTTAGAAATATTGATGCTATTACATGGACTAAAGAGAATATAAAGTGGTTTTAGAGCCTAGATACTAGTTGGATGTGTTTGATTGATCATTGGGTAATTTATACCATTTAAAAATACTCTAAAAAGTTTGAAGTACATGGCTATATATTTTTTGAGATGAAAAAATATTTATTTGTTAGAGGGATCAAAGGTAATTTTTACAATGACTTATTTTGTTAATCAAGATGTTGGTTGTAGAAAAGGCCATGGTTCCTATCCCTTTTATTATGGATTAGTCACTTTAGGAACTATAGTTATGTGTTTTAATGAAGGTTGAATGGTGAAGAGATGATAAGGTAGAGTTTGAACTTGAGTTTAGAATGGATAATCAAGAGGAGAGGAATCAGAAGAAGACTCTAAAATTAGAAAGAGATATATGATAATAAAAAATATGGAATAAACATAAAGATATCTAAGAAGCTATGAGTAGGATGATTAGTAACATAGAAGATTAGAGTTAGAATAGAGGAGAAGGTGAATAGAGAGAAGATGAGAGAAGGAGCAAGGAGCCTAGGTAGAGTGAAGAGAGAGAAATAGAAATCAATGAAGAATAAGTGAAAGGACATGAGGGAGAAAGAAGTGTAAAAGTAGATCAGGTAGTTAAAAGCTCGAAAGATTACAAAAGAATATTCCCTAAAAGATAAAAAATATTACCATGTAATCATAGACATAACACTAGTTCAAGTTTCAAAAAATTCATTTTTGGAGGTACTGATCATTCACCATATCAACACACATCCCTCGAGCCTAATTTATTTCAAAACTAAATAAGTTCCTATACTACCTTAGAAGATAAAGATTGACAAGGTCCTCTTATATTATAAATTCATAACATAACCAGTAAAATGTATGAGGAAGTGCATCATGAAATTTTTCATAGCTTTTTGACGTAGTATAAGTAGAACATAGAAGCATTATTATTGATAGAGATAGATCCTATGCAATCTAAAGAGTTTAAAAACCAAATTTAAATATTATAAGAAGAGGAGGAGGATGACAAAGACATAATTGAATTTAATTTATCACCAAAAACACCATTAGAAACATAAAAAGTGATGCTACTACATAAATTAATACCAAAACCATAGAAGTTATAGATTCCAATTACTTAGTAACTACATGTGATACCTATGAGAAACCCAAATATGGATTATCAATTGATGGATTTTATCTAGATGGCTCAGTATGATGGGTTTACATACCTATAAAATTACTTGCTTACATGTGACATGAAGTGGTAGGCCAAAATAAGTATCAATGAAGTGGTAGTGAAGTATAATTTAATTAGATCTTTAAGTGATTGTGTAATATAATTCATATTATGTAAGGATACCAACATAGGAACACTAAAATAGGTAAAAAAACATATTAATCATAGAGTTTAAGATGAATAAATGTTCTATCTAGACTATTTAGGATTTGAAATAAATTTGGTAGGGAATAAAAGAGTATGTCAATGACTATGATCACTAATTTTCTGACATTTTGAATAAAATAGAGTTTGTCTTACAATATAAATATAAAGCATCATGTTTTGTATAAGGATTGAGGGTGATAATATGGTTTGACATTGTGTAGACCCAATTTTTCACTAACGTATATGTATGAGCAGTTGCATTGAGGTTAAATAAATAAAAGACTATGTTTATGTTATGACATCAACTTCCCTAATAGATAATACTTTACAAATGCTCTTGATAAATATGGATAGTATAAAGGAGAAGGAGATAAGCATAAATCACATTTTTGGTGTATAGAGTGTGGCCAACAACATCATAGGAATAAGTGTCCTAGAATAAAAACAAAATTCTATGAAGTTTGTAGAGTAGTCCATAGTCCTTGTATTACAACTTCTACAAATATCACAATCACGATGAATTTTTTTGTAAATCTTTATAGGAACTCAAATAATATATTATAAAGAATGTTTTTGAAGTCACTATGTAAAATATAATTACTATGACCCCAGGAGTTCTTAGACCAAAAATTGGCATGCCAGGAGAAGCATAGTTAGGTGTACCTTGGATATCAAAGGCACCATAGTATCAACCACACTATATGGTAAACTAGACAACACCTTCTCAAATGTAGATACCTTCAGTTATACAATATCAATATTCCACCTCTTGGAATACTAATATTCCTTAGGAAAAATAGGTAAGTTGGGCCCTAATGATTATGTAGTACTAATATGGTGGGTATGATGGCCTCCAACAATAAAAAGGGTGTAATGCCATGAAATATTCTATAAAATTTGGTCCTCAAAAATCAAGTGGTTAAGGATTCCAAAATAGTTGGGGAGAATTTAGAGGAGGTAGATGAAGATATCAAGGTGGTGCATAATGAGGAAGAGGAGGTAATCCCCAAAGAGGTCCAATACAATGTTATTTATGTGGATAACTTGACCATATACAAATAAATTGTCCTATGAAACCACAAAGGCAATCCTTTTGTGTTTATTATAGTATTTAATAATAACATGACATTGAGGATTATCTGATCTTAGATAAATAGTCCATAGAGAAGGTTGTATAGAATGTGAATATGGTTAACACTTAACATAGATAAGGTGTCATATTGAAAGTTATTACATGCCAATAATATGTGTAATAAGGATTACCACCATTGGAGATGATAAAATATCAAGGGATAAGGAAATATTTACTAGTCAAGTACCCTAAACTTGTTATTGAGGAAGGCTTAATGTGTGAAGTTACATATATTTTAAAATAATTCAATAGCGGGGGACTATAAAAGATGGAGTTGTGTCTAATGATGTATAGATATATAGATATATAGTTCAAATTTTGAGATAAGATTGTGTTTTCACTACTTTGACATATCTCATGAAATTAATCAATACCCTATAAAATAAAGACATATTGTAGAACATCACTGATTTAATACATAATATTTTATAATGTGCATAAAAAGGGAAACAATAGACTAATTAAATGATTCATTATGTTAAGACTAAAATACCTTTGGGATGTGGATTATAGATTAGATATTGAGGTTGGAAAGTATGAGATACCCAATTAAGTATTTGATTTTAGCAGAACCATCAATATGATTCCTAGATCTATGTGGGTTGCTATTGGGTGACATGTGTTGAGTTATAGCTCTATCACACTAAGCATTTCATATTATGGACAAGTTGAAACTATCAAATTCCTAAAATATGTGGAAATCAATGTCTCATATCTAGGCCTACATAGTGACTTTTAATTCATCAATATGATTATGGATGTGACCGAATATCTGATGTTGATAGGCAAAAAGTGGGTATATGATGGTCATATGACCATTAAAATAGTCATAGACTAGTTAAAATCTCACCAAGGAGACAATATTATCTTAATTCCATAAAATAAATATGGTCATAAACCATACTACATTCTTAATGAGATGGATTCACCATATAATAGTGTGTATAGTCATCAGATGAAAGTGAATGCAGAGGATAATTAGTGAGCTCTAAGATCTAGAGATTTTAGTTTTCTTTATAATGGCACTAGTTTAAAAAATTTATCTCTAGGCATAAAATATATATCACAAACATATTCTAAATCATATATAGATTCCATTAAATGAAGTGTAGGATGTGGGATCTGTCTATAAGATCCCCAACTCAATAAGATATATAATTTTTGTATCAATCAGGTCATACATATAGATATTGCATAGAACCCATGCCAAAGACATTCTTACATGGCATATAGCTTCATCATTTAGTGGATACTCAGATACAGATAGTCTCAATTGGTCTAAGGGATATCATGAGGTACATCCTCTTATATGGTTTTTGTAACAAAGAATAGTTTACCTTAGTACTTCACCATTGAGGTTATTGATTAGTTTATCCTATGATTTCAACATGTAAGAGATATTGATTGGATATTTAGTGCTCTAAAGTATGAACTTAAGGTAATTATTTTGAACTAGTGTCACATCCATAGGAATGAGTAGTTGTGCTAGGATGAAGCCTATGAAATGATTATAGCTAGGTTTTAGTTAGCAAAAATTATAAAAAAGAATGGACAATATTTCATGAGGGATATTATCCTAAAATTCACCTTTATCAATGTATAAAACTATGGGTTTAGGAAGTTTTAGTCCTAAAGTATTAGGTAAATGTCTTTAGATATACTTTGGGTGTTCTTAAAATAGCTTAGTACATACATCAAGAGTGCAGGGGTAAACAAAGCATTGGGCACAAGTTCAAAGTGATTGTATTTATACATTCATCTTTGAGGATGAGAACCCTTTGACATATAGGGAATTTAAAAAATTAAAAAAATTCCTATGCCATGGATGGGTTGAGTATTTAGATAGTGGAACTAGATCATCTTCACAAGAAACTGTAACCTATATCTGAATAATGCCTTACAGACATACAAAGTAGAAAAGGGGAAGGACCAAGACCTTATTCAACCATGTCATAGGATACAAGACTAAGATTAGTGGACATCTAATGCTGATGATTATGATTATTTTATGGCATTAGCCTATTTATTTGAGCCATAATGCAAAGAATAACCACTCCCAACATCTATCCCAAATCAATCTGAAGAGGAAAAATTGTGACATTTAAATATACTAGAATGAGAATATCAATGGATATTTTATTATTCAATCCCTAGATAAGAACACAATATTTATCATGAACCATTGAAATAATATGTGGGGAACATAAGAACAAAGGTCATTCCTATGCTAGCATATATTGGAGATTATTGGTCCAAATAAGATATCTTAAAAGTGATATAGCTCATAAGAGGCAACCAAGATGTGTTCCCTACCAAATTCTCATAGGTTAAGGGGGTGGATCCTTCCTTAGGGAAAATCCACATTGAGATGAAGGAGTTTTCTAGGCCTATTAATAAAAGACCCTATCACTTAAATTCAAATATGAATTTAAAAGTGAAGGTGGATCTAGACCACATGCAAGAAGTAGGTATTATATTCAATGAGGAGAAAGTTAACTGGGTTAGCCCCATGGTCATCAACCCAAAGAAGACTAAAAAAATTCAAATTTTTAGTGACTATTACATATTAAATAAGTCTTATATGAATGATGTATTTCCTATCCCATTCATTAATTAAGTTTATAAATAGTCATAGGCCATGAATTATATTATTTTATAGATGGATTTAGTGGATATTATCAAATCCTAATCATAGAATAAGATATAGTTAAGACTACCTTTGCAATAGAGTGGGGTTCTTACACATACAAGGTAATGCCATTTGTTTTGAAGAATGCACCTATAGTTTTGTTGAGAGCAGTAGTCACTATATTTAAGGATTTTATCCATAATTTTATAAAGGTTTATTTATACGATTAGGTAATATTTTCATTATTTTGAAATTGTTTAACTAAACTAAGATTGATGTTGGATAGATGTAGAGAGATGCATATAGCGATCAATTTAAAAAATTGTTTATTTTTTACACCCTTTGGGGTTTTATTAGAACATGTAGTTTGTAGTAAGGGTATACTAATAGATCAAGATAAGATCACAATGATTTTGGGAAGGTCACCTCTTAAAAGTTTGATAGAAGTGAGATCTTTTATTGGTCATAAATAATATTACAAGAAGTTCATCAAGGGTTATGTATCTATATCTAACCTTTTGGATAAGTTATTAAGGAAAATAACATGGATACTATGGATAAATGAATGCCAAGTAGCATTCATTGCTTAAAATAATGAATGGTCACTATGTAGATTTTGATCTTTTCAAATTGGAGTAAGCCATTTTATGTGTATGTGTATGCCTTTGAAATCACATTCAAATCCATCTTGGTTCAATTAAGAGAAGGTAATTTGGATCATCCAATCCATTTCGCTAGTATAAAATTATCTATTTTTGAAAATAATTATACTAAAAATGAGTGAGAGGCCTTGGAAATAGTGTATGCATTTTTTTTAAAATTCCATTATCTATTGTCCACACCCTTTTAACTATTTACTAATCACTAGGCATTATGATACCTAGTCAATAAACCTTTACTAAGAGGATGCATATCACAATGGCTAATGCTCTTCCAAAAATTCCTATTTAGGATCTATGTCAAACCAAGAAAAGATAATGTGGGACCTAACCATTTCAGCCAAATCTCAAATGGTGAAGAACCAAAATAATTTATAGATGAGTCTCCTGATGCAATATTATTCTAAGTATCTATGATTTTTAAGTAGTTGGATTAAATCACATAGTTTTAGAACATAAGACATTTCCTAAATATTACACAAAAAAGGACAAGAAATAGCCAATCACTAGGGTACTTCCATATATTATTTTTTATGGAATTCTTACCATTTAGGAAAAGATGGGGTGCTATGAAAAATTACATTATAACATGAGTGACCTAAAATACTATAAGAGGCACATCAGGTGATAGCTAGAGGTGACTTTTCAGGAGATGCTACTATGATAAAATTATTATAAAGTGGATTATGGTGGACTTGATTATTTTAGTATGTTCATAGTCACATAATGGTGTAATGTGTATTAATAGATGAGTAAACCAAACCAACAAGATGGAATGCCTTTACAACCAATGTTATCACAACAACCTTTCGATCAATGGTGAATTGATTTTGTAGGGCCTATAAATCCACCCAATAATCATAGTCATTCAAGGTATATTATTAATGTGATAGACTACTTTACTAAATGGGTAGAAACTATTGTGATGACAAATTACGATGATAAAGATACAATAGAGTTATTATATGAGAACATCATTACCCAATTTGGTTTCCTAATCATACTGGTAAGTTATTATGGTACACATTTCTTGAATAAAATAATCAAAACTATCATATATTAATTCCTCATAGTGTACCACAAAATTATTGCTTATCATCCTTAGGCTAATGGCCAAGTTGAGGCTGCAAACAAGGTACTGGGCAAGATGATCACTAAAATATGTGGTGATCAAAGAGATGATTGGAAAGATTAAATTCATATATTTATATAGGCATATCACACAAACTAATTTTTTTTTATGGGGTTCACCCCATTCTAATTGGTTTATGGTTTATAAGTCATTATACCCATGAAATATAGTGCACCTAGTCTATGAATCATAATTATTATGTGTATGGGAGATCAAGATTCTTTCGTAAGTCTAATTTTGGAAATAAATCACATAGATGAATATATGTGTAGATAATTTTGGACATAAGAGGTGAATAATTGTAATAAGAAGGCTTGGAATGATAATAATATATAGATGAAGGTATTTCATGTGGATCAACCAGTCTTACTCTATGATAGTTAGTTTCAAGATTTCCCACATAAGTTCCATATTAGATGGAAAAGTTTGTATATCATTCATGAGTTCACACAACCAAGAACTATGGTTGTATTATATTTATAATGACCCATCCTACTTATGAGGGTGAATGAGAGTAAGCTCAAACCCCACCCCTAGTAAGTTATGCATCTAAGTAATTAGGTGCTAAGTCACACCATCCTAGATTAGGATTTACTTTAATTATGTTATTTGGATTTGAATTGTTTATTTGGGATTATATGGATAGATCAAAAGTGTGTAAGGTAGTTGTAAATATTTGAATCTTAGATTAGATTAGAAGAGTTCCATTCAAAAGATGTCCAATGTTGGCAAGAGATAACTCATGTTTATGGGTATCGAGTGCATAAACATTTAAGTCTGTGAAAGACACTAGGGGTGAGA
Organism: Torreya grandis; assembly: GCA_037957365.1. Taxonomy (NCBI): domain Eukaryota; kingdom Viridiplantae; phylum Streptophyta; class Pinopsida; order Cupressales; family Taxaceae; genus Torreya; species Torreya grandis. The sequence goes on from JARHVA010006353.1 coordinate 846,638, forward strand.
TATCAATTGAATAGTGGCTAATGGTTATTTTGGGAAGATAAAGAAACGAAAAATCATATATGATAGGTGAATGACTAGGCATCTAGTTGCATCACTCATCCAATAAGTTATATAAGGGATATCATCTCAACAAATAAGATGCCAACTTCATCAAAATATATCTATCTAATTAAATGAAATTAAGAATAGAATAAAAGATGGTATAGTGAATTTAAAACATTGGGATTTGAAAGGGTATATGAATATATATAAATCAGATGTTATGCTCCTCATATTGTCATTTTACACTTTATATACCTTGAGCATAGTGCGTGGAACCTATGATGACTTGCTCTTTTGCCTTAATACCTATAAAGTATTGCATTATGAATTTGCATTTATGAGTGGTTGAACATAACACTTTATGATTTATAAAACTTATAGTATGTCTACTTATGATCTTGCTTAGTTACGATGAGGACCTACTATCACACAACAAGGAGACATTAAGATTGATATTAATCTATGGCAAACCAAATTTATGGGCTTAGATGCATACCCTTATATTAACATTTTTGAAGAATGAATATTTTCTCCTATTGAGGATCAAGGAGCATACTAGTTAGCAGTCACACCAGTCCATTGACTTTGTAACACAAATTTCAAATTGTTGATTTGATTTCCTAAATTTGGGTGATTGGGATATAAATTATGGAGTTGTTTCTTAGTTGATACAATCAATGGAATATTTATATTTTGTCAAATATTACCATCTATGTAAATGAAGATGCATGGCATGAATAAATGGACTTTTAACCTAAGGAAGGCCTCAAGGGCCTTATAAATATAAAATCCCATCAATTCTCCCTACCATATGTGATGCTTTTGTCATATGCCATCAAGTAATAACACTATGATATATTAAGGATGAACCATTGTGCATTCTCATAGAATGCATAAAAAATAGGTTCTAGAAAAAAACCAAAGTCACCAAGGAAGAAACCACAGGCATAATTGATGTCACCCATCACATGGTCAACCTTGATTAATAATTTAATTGTCTAGAGTTCTTGGTTTTGGAGGTTATTAACAACATTAATAAATTTATATCCACTATAAAACAAACATTCTAGTACTATTTTTTAATTATATTATTGGTCTTCACTTAATGGAAATCTCTAGAGGGCATCATATATCCTGATGTCAATTATTAGTTAGATGTAGCATTTAAAACTCTCATTTGGAAGCTAGATAATAATATTATTAGAAAGATTTACTATCAAAATCCTTTGTTGGAATTTTTATGTAGTACATAGGATTTTTTACTCACTTGGCAATCTTACAAGACTAACTTGGCCAATTTCGATAGTTCTCTAGATCCCTTGTTGGATGTTCCTCCATTCATTTCCCCTAATAAACTCTAGTAGAATATTAAATAGTAGAAGGATACTATCATAGGTTGATCATTACAATCCCCATCAACATCACAACCAGCTTTCATTTCTATCACACCACTAATGCTTCCACCATCCACTTAGTTCACCACATGTGGGATAATTTTTGAATTTTGATTTTGATTTTTGTTATAGGTTGGCTTATCTTACATCGTAATGATAGTTTAGTTGAAAACATGAAGGGGTGGCCTTCTTAGTTTATCTTGTCTATTGAAAACCTAAAAGGGTGGTAGGATGTCTTACTGCTTAGTTGAAAACCCATGTAAATGGCTAAGTAGTTTACACTAAAATAAAAATTTATCCCCAACACCTAATGTGATATATGATTTTTTTGAGTCAAACCTATCTTTTGTGTATCCATGCCTCTATGATGTTTTCTTGGGATGAGACAATAATCTAAGTTGAGGAAACTATTAGCAGGTGAATGTGAGACCTAAATTACTCATCAAATGTAGCTTCCACATGGATATAATTATAGTTTCCTTCTATTGCATAGTCTTTTTACATTGTTTTTTGGTTAATCTATTTTTGTATTGTTAGCATTTAGAAGAAACTAATTATAGTTTGGTACATAAATGTGATAAAAATTAACTTAGATGTTAGGAAGGATAACAACTTTCAAGATATATACTCCTTCAGTTTGTAGTAAAATGGGTTGGTTAGATGGTAATATAATGGGTTCAATTTTTGCATAGTTTAAAGTATATTTTTGAGTATTTTTATCTAAATAAGAAGTATAATAACATATTTTTTTCTCATATTATATGCATCTATATGTATGAACATTTTTTTAATTTGTATGAAGAAGTGTGAAGTATAATTAATAGAATAAATTGAGTATGATTTCCTTTTGTGTTATTTTGTGAGTTATGAAACTCTACATCAAATAATGTATGTTGTGTTTGATTCACTCATCATAAGACTTATTAGTATTTTAATAAGATATATTTGTTTCATAAGTGTATTCATAAAATTTAAATAGCTATGATTTCAATCTATAATTTTAAAACCTTTATCTATCTATAATTTCTAGTATGTTCTCCCTTAGATCGTAGAGTTGTCCCTATAATTAGCATATTCTGTTGAAACCCAAAAAACCATTGCTAACAAAACTATCATGGTAGAAATGAAACCACCATGTAAATATCATAATTTCCCATTATGGTTTTAGGATCCAACCATAGTGGTTTTATTTCTTCCACATGCAGACACTAACATTTCCATTGCACTTTGCATGATTTTAAAATTAGCATCCAAGACTTTGGTTTTTATGAATTTTGAATGCTTTTAGTTATGGTTTTTCTTTTTTAATTGGTGTTCACCTTCAATATTTCCCAACTCACTTTTAATATTTTTTTTATCAATTCTTATCAATTTAACTTGACCAAGATCATAGTCAAGTTTCAGTTAACTCCTAGATGCAACATCATTCTTCCCTTATAATTATCTCACATTTCTTAGGTTTTTTAGATCTAAAATTTTGATTAAATATAAAAAATTTCAAGTTTTACAAATACCTAACTTGACTAATTTTTTATTGGATAACCTTTGCATAGATATATGGTCATCTTTGTGTCACTCTACATAATTTTTAGGAAATATAATTCACAAAATTGGAAACCAATTCTTTGTTGTTCATGATCAGTCTAGACACAATATAACTACTCTCTTTTTCAAAATTATGTCTTCTTGATTCTATTATTATTTCATTTATCTTTTATAAAGTTCTCAAGGCCAATATTAAGCAAATAATATATCTACCTAAGGATCGTATACTAGCACCGATTCCTTGGCTTCACTTGATCTCACCATTGATCAAGTTAGAGGATTTCATTTGATTTTTATTTATTTATTATAATAAATTATATTATTTTTTTATATTATGTGTATAGTTTCATATTTATTAAATTATAAAATAAATCATTTTTCTCCCCCTTCTTTTTCATAAAGTATATTTGTATTCTTTGGTTTGTAGTTTTATATCAAATATTAAAATAACATAGTTATGAATTAAATATAGGGTAGATTAGGTGAATTTAATATTTATTTAAAACCACACATTTATTATATTTTTATTTTTCTCTCAAAACACATTCATTGAGCAAGGGCATACACACACCCATAAGCTATAAAAATCAAGACTAGCACACTAGGTATAGTTCACCTCTTTTGCATGTCAAAAAAATCATATAAATGAGAAATGAGAATTTCATAACTTCATTTATTCCATATTCAAATAATTATCATTCCATACAATCATTAAAATTTCAAAAAATTTACGATTTAGCTTACATGTTAATCTAGATCACAAAAAAACTAAAAATTGCATAGCATAGAAAAAACCATATATTTATATTTTAGTCATTAATTTTCATGTTAAAAAAACTCAATTTCATAGTATCTTATAATTATTTTCATTAAAAATGAAAATAAATATAACCTTTCATTCAATGTATGTTGGTATAACTTTGTAAACAAATTCATACAGCCAAAAATTAGGACTTGCATAATTCATATAGAATTTATCTTTTAGCACCTACATCCTTAAAAATATTGATAAGAATAAAAATAAAATTATATTTACTCTAATTTATTTTTATCTATTAATTTTAATTTATTTTCAACAAGTATTAGAATTTTAATTTCTTTGCAAAACATCACTAAAAACACTCAAATAAAATCAAATGAAACCTTACTTTTAAATATTTAAAACAAGTAAACTCTTTCAAATAATAATAAAGATAAGTTAAAAACTGTAAATATTTTAAAAAAAAATTCATTTCCCTTTGGATGATGCACCAAGAGCAACAATATCTCTATAGATAAGGCATCTTTCCTAGAGTTAAATCTCTTATGTACACTAGTAACATCGAAAGTGATATTAAAATTGATCTAAAAATAGAATTTTTAATGTTATACTCGCATTCCACACCTTATAATCAATCATTTCAACTCTCTTTATGAATAATATCATGTATAATAAGCCCCAAAAATTAAAACTTTTTATATTTGAGCCCATCAGTTTAACAGTCTCCAATTTTAGACCTTCACTCTTCTTTTTCTTCCTCCTCAAGACTACCCTCATAATATTTATTTTTATTTGCATATGAGATTGACTAGACATAATAAACCTAATATATTCAATTAATTACAAAATGTTATCCAATATAATTATGCCCGATTCCCCATACCTAGTATATACCAATATATTTTCTTCACTCGCACTGAGGGTTCTTGGAATCATGTATCCTCTTAGTTTTATGATCACAAAGAAAAATTTCATGTAGGTGAGCTCTTATTATATAATTCTTGGATATTCCAACCACCTTTGGTCCCTAGAGCACTTGTACACTTGAAGAGGGGAATTTCCTATAAAGGTTAATTGAGTCCTTCTTACAACCATCTCATGATGTTTAGGTGTGTTCAAAATTAGGTATGCATGGTTTCTTATACTTTTATTACCTTGAATATGTCTTATGTAAATTATCATGATTCATTCTTGTGTTAGGTATTTTATATAAATCCTTAATGCAAATAATGTGTATTAAACCTTGTTAAGTCTTGATTGATTTGATTAAGACTTCATGCCTTGAAACATTTAAATGTAATAATAGTAAAGGTCTAATTATGTCTTCACATGAACAAATAAAAAGTGTCCTAAAAAGTGAGTTTTATTTTGAAAATAGGTCAACAAGAGTATTTTGTGGTATAATAAAGGCATGAGTACAACTAAAAGGGTCTTAAAAGTGCATTTGAGGGTGAAAAGGGGTTAGAATGTCTTATATAATCCATTTAAAACATTCTTGGAAAATAGACATTTTATAATGTCCTATACATCCATCTTATTTTTAAAATATCCCTCCATCTATAAAAAATGGTCAAAAGTGTTGAATGTCTTATTTTTATCTCTATTCTTGGCTTTATTGGCTTTCATTTCTCTGTCAACATGGAAAAGCACCTTTGAATGACACAAAACTATTTCATGTCAAGCATAGTCATGGATTTTTTATGGTTATTAAGATGTTTTTTAGGGTCATTAAATTAAAAATAGGTCCATTCATGGATAAATATCACATATTTCAAGCAAGAAGCAAATACAAACAAACATTCATGAAGGTTATATTCTAAGAGTTTGTAAGTTTTGGCCCTAAATGCAAACTTGTAGATGTTTTATAGAGATTCATACATGAAAATGAGGTTAAATGGCCTTAATAAAAATATTTAATAGGTATATCAACCTCCTTGGTGGCTATTCTAGGTAGAAAGAGGCAACAAAGCTTCCATAGAATGGAGTTTTTCATGAAAAAGTGGAGTTTTATGAGCTTTTATTGAGGATTGTAAAACTATATGGTACTCCAAAGGCATAAGGTAGGGTAAAAAGAGGTAATTTACATCATCATTAATCCATCATAAGTCTTATAAGAGGATATCCATGCTTTCAAGATCCATAACAAACCAAAATCAACCTAAGATCTCCTTTGTAGACCTCTACAAGCTATTTTATAGGATGTAATAGAAATGATAAGGATTTTCATGGGAATATAAGGACACTAGATAGGGATGATGAGATATAAAAGGGTCCATTATAGGTGTTATTAGGAATAAATAAATACACATGGCTATGAACCATTGTTAAGAAGCTTGAGATTGCTTGTAAACAACTCAATATATCCACAATCAGGGTTTTGATCTCATTTATCTCGATGAATGGTGTTGAATGGATTTATGATAATTTTAGGGGGTATATTAATCATCATCATGTTCCATAAAACTTGGTTGAGGATCCTAAATCACATATATCCATTTAAAACATTACAAATAGTCATAAACCCTCTAAAACACTAAGAGCTCATGAATCCACCTTTCAAGTTTTAAGAGATTGTTCAAGTGTATTTGATCATGTTTTTAGGTTTATTAATGATTTAAATATTATTAATTATCATCCTCAAATAATTTTATGGCTTATTTAGGATAATGCTTAGGGTTTCTCATGGAGATTCAAGCTTTAAGATGGCCTCTACGGTCTTGCAGTTAGAAAAGATAATATTTTAATGAATTTTTAGGTTTTAATATTAATTAATGATCTTAATAAAAAATTAAAACATAATTTAAATTGAATTCAAGACCAATAATATATATTTAGGCCCTAAAGATTCCAAGTATCATGGTTTTCAAGGGGAAATTTCAAACCAAAAAGAAACTAGTTGTAGGTTACATGAAATAATCATTATTTAAAGCACTTCAAGATGTTCATCCCTTAATAAGAAAAACATGAAATATAATATAAACCTTATATAAATCCTCTTACAAAAAAATAAAGGTATAATCTCATATAATCCCTTTTCAAGATTAATCAGAAGTTTAGGCTTGAGATGGCCTACATAGGCTTGTAAATATAAAAGAATGAAGTATTAACATGATTGATTGTTTCTCACTTGAATGAATGGATATAAACATGTAAATATTAACTCCTTACATCACATTACCTCATAAGAGTAGTTTAAATCCATGTATATATGTTGGTAATCAATTTTCAAGGAGTTTCCAAGCTTGAGAAAAAACCAACAAGTTTACATGTCAAAAATGAAGGTTTTCAATTATTTTGAGATTTTTTAATTGAATATGAAACCTCATAAAAATAAAACACACTCTTCTCTTACATCATAAACCATATATATGTATGTATAGGCCCATGAGATCCATTCTTAGGTTTTGAGAGGGTTTTAGTCTAAAAGGGGCATACAAGCTTACAAACTCAAAAATTAAGTTGTTAATTCATTCTAAGATGCCTATTTTTATGGATGGAACCTCAAACCAAGACCAAACACTTTCATTATTTTTATTCATTCTAAATAAATAGGGTATTGGTCTCTTGGAATTCATCTTCGAGATGGAGTAGAATATCTTTCCAGTTTTGAGATAGTAAGGCTTCAGGTAAGTGAAAGAAGTTCTAGGACTATAAGCTTGAAAATAAGGTTTCAATGAATTTTAAAGTTGTTTCACTTAATAAAATTATTCACATAGGTTTTAAAATACCCCTTATATTTAATACCACCCAAGCATAAGTTTTAGGCCTTTAGAAACATAAATTGCAAGGTTTGAGAGGTGCTTCAATGTTAAAAGAGAACTTATAGGCCTAAAACTAAGGATGGTTCCTCAAAGTGTTTCAATATGTTTATTACATCAATAAAAATACCACAAATATGCCTTTAAATCCCTCTCTTACTCATTTTTCCTTTGAGTAAGGTGTAATATCATGAAAGACTCTCTTAGGTTTCAATGAAGGTTTTGATCCTAAAAAGAAGACTTCACATGTCTATGATAAGGTGTAAGGTATATCATGTTTGAGATATTACTCACTTAAATAAAGGGCCATTAATAATCAAATAGATCACTCATCTTACCCCTCATGATCATCCTCCAAAAATTGAAGGGCTCATTTAAGATAATGATCATGGTTTATAATGGAGGTCCAAATAATAGAGAGACACATATAGTTATGCAAATAGAATGAGGGGTTATAAACATGTTTTGTGTTTTTTCCACATAGATAAATATATTCATTCAAGACCACACATATTAGTTGCATTTCCTAAAGATCCTAAAATTCAAGTTTTTAAAGGCATTTTCAACTTGAAAGAGGATCTACAACTTACAGGTAAGAGATGAGATTTTTAAGTGTTTTGATATGATTTTATATTTATGATGGGATTATCAACAAACCAAGTGACTTTACCTAACTCCAAGTACCCTTAAATAAAGTTGTAAACCAATTGAGTCATTCTCAAAACTTCAATAAGTGTTTCAATCTTGAGGAAGAGCCACTATAGGCTATAACTAAAAAAGTGAGGTTTTCAATACATTTTGATATGTTTATCATAAAGATAGGGATTTAGGAAAGCCTAATAACCCTTATCCTACATCCAATATTATATTAACCTAGATCTAGGGAAATTAATCCATCCTCAAGAGTCTTTATGAGAGGTTGAACTTGAAGATAATATTATGCACGTCTGTAGATAGAAATGGAGTTTCAAGATATTTTAAGATGTTTCTATCTCATAGAAGAGTACACAAACATGCATAAAGTTTGAATTTTCACAATCTCTCCCTTACACTAATATCCTCCAAGGTAGTTTATAAGACAATTTAAGTGGAATGTAATCATTTATAGCCCTGTACATAAATTTAAGATGATAATTCTAGGTTCAAGTAACTACATTATTCTTGAAAGCCTCTAGTGTGATTTTTTAACCTATGGTAGTGTTTAGGTGTTGTGAGGAGTGTTTACATGATCCATGGACTTCTAAAAATTATTTAAATTTTCTTAAATCCATTTCAAAAACCTGATGAGGCTTTTATAGTTAATAATGAGTATAAGTGTCATGGTTCAATAAACAAGTTATCTAATGTTCTCATGAACAATACACATGATTTCAACTTCAAATTGATCTCCTCAATCCATGAGTTCTTATACAAACATAATTCATGATCAAGTTTTAGGGTATTTTGAGGCAACCTGAGCCAATCGACAAATTCTATGATGAAAGGAATCAAATTAAAGATCTAAAAAATAAGAAACCTAAATTCTAAACATATTTGTGATAGTTTTAGGATAGTAAGTTATTTAAAAAAATTCATGGATAGTGAAGCGTAAATAAAATAAAATGAAGAAGAAATTCTAGGACTAAAATTATCATATGTGAAGGACTTAAAATCCAAAGTATGGTTTGAATCTACAAAGCAAGTTGCAAGTCAAGTAGAAAGAAGGCTTATTAAGGGATAAAAATTAAACAAATATACTTGCTTGATCAAGATTGTAATATTGAAAAGAGAAATAAATAGGGTCAAATAAAGGATTAATTAGTTATTTATACCCTCCAAGAATGCTAGTAGACCTGAAACTACTTTCAAAATGTCATGCATGGTCTTGTGTATAAGAATAGATAGAATTAGTGGAAAAATCAAGTTACAATAAATTATCAAAAACTTATAAAGTTGAAAGGTTCCGTAAGAAAAAAAATACCATTATGAATGAAGCCTAAATTAGGAAACATGTTAATAAAAATAAGAATTTTGAGGAACTCTCAATGTGAAAGAGAGCTTCAATGGTCTTCATAAACTACTAACATCACTATATAAATATTTTCTAAGAGAATGAAAGTAAAAAATAGAAATGTCAAGAATGAGAATATAGGTTTCTAAGTTCTTTGAAAAGTTCCTCTTGAGGAATTATTACACACATCATCTATCCTACCTTTCCTAAGAGACACTATGTGAGTTCTAATATGATCTTAAATTTGAATATGCTCATGAAATTTTCCAAGAATGACCATGATGGATGGTGAGGGTCATTAAGACCATGATCAAGACATAAGGCATTGGAAACTACCTCTGAAATGTAACTCCCATGAAGTAAAGTAATGGTTAGCCCAGTCAACCATGTAGTAGGACTCAACATGCACAAGAGGTAGATATAGGGTGAGGATGGAGGCAGGAGTTTCAAAGAGGATGGAGAAGCTAGTTGACCACATTCACCATGATAAAATTCCCAACAAGGTAGAAATAGTAAATAATAAGCCTCTCCTTTATTTATATACCACTCTTCTTAAGAAAGGTCATCAATATGGTAGGATAGTGCATTGAGGAGAGTCTAATTGCCTTATTTTCTACTTGTCTTCTCTCTTGATTAGGTTGTACTAGTTGCATTTATGCAACTTATTAGTGATTTCTCTTCTCTTATTCATATAAATCAGCCTATAAATGCCTCGTTTTAGCATTCTTCCTCTTAGGTATGACAATACTCTACCATTTGAGTATTTTAATACTAAATTTAAGGATTTAAAACAAATAAAGACCAAATTTTAAATTTTTCAAACTTATGTTATTGTGTGATATTCATGTTTTGTTGATCTATGCATGTGGTAGAGAGTATTCCCCCTTTCATATATCCATTCCCTTTCACCTTGATACAAGTGGGCTGGTCTTGTATAGGTTATATGTTGTGTTAAAGGTGATTATGTTAGTTATTTTTTATGTATATTAGCTAAGTATATCTTGTATATATCCTTTTATTTATCCCTTCAAGTGACAAGCATAAATAATGAACTCCATATGAAATTCTAATGCATGAGAAGCTTGATTTAAAGAGGGTGTGAGCCAAATTTATTCCTTGTTTAGTTCTATTGTGATGATTATAGGTAGGTTAAGGATACATTCAAAGTTTGGTGTATCACTTCATGTTTCTTTTATACCTTATACTTATATCTTTTCCTTATTTCAATTAGAGTAGATAAGATAGAATTAGATTCATTTTAGTTTAGGTGATTTACTAGGGGAACCAATCTTATCTGGAGATTCTCTCCTCAAAAAAGGTCACCCACAACTTGAGGAGAAGTTTCATTATGTCACCTAAAGGGAGAAGCCTTGAAACCACTTTTTCAGAGGGTAGAAATTCAACCTGATAATAATCACCACAACCACCCCTTACTTGCTATCATATGAAAACCCATCCTTTCACCTCAACCTAACCAACCAAACTCATAGACTTACCATCCTATCATATTTTCATTTTTTATCTTAGCTAGACATAGATAATTCAAGTTCATGAAGGTTATCATGTCACTTTCCATGTTTATAATTACCCCACTAAAATATGTGAGTAATTTGGGGTTAACTAGGTGTCCTAAAATATGTACCACACCTTAGATACCTAATCAATTATCATAGGATACTCTTGATAAATACATAACTTCCACAGTGCATATGAACCTAAGTCACATTCACTATCTTCCTTGGGGATTAAAATACCCACCACATAGACATATGGGATTATAAACACATAAATTTTGTATTAGACACCTAAAAACATTATTTTTCACTTATATTTGACTTACATGACTTATTCATACACATTTTAATCATGATGACTGTTAGGATTGTGGAGCTAAAAGCTTCACTGATGCAAACAGGAGAGGAGGTTGCTGAAGATTGCAGAGAAGTTGGGGTCGGTCTGATCAGCCGACGTCGGCAGGATAGCAAAGGGAAGCAACTGACGTCGGTCATATATCGGCCGACGTCGGTCACCTCCAGGCAGACAGGGACCGACGTCGGTCGCCTGTGTGGTTCGACTGCGAGCTATTTACGGGCAGTTAGCTAATGAACCAAGAGTTTGCATGAAGAGATCTAATTTTAGACTGAGAGCTGCGGATCTAATTATTATAATTAGATGTCTAATTATTGTTTGATGAGATCTATATAATAGACTCATGGTTGTATTGGAAAAGTGTGCTAGGGAGTAAGAGAGCATAATTATAAGCTCCTTCTGTGTGTGAGGTAGAGCAATGGTGCGTTCCTCTTAGTGCCTCAGTACCAGGTGTGTTGGTGCTGGATTGGAGAGCCAGCTGGGTTCTTTAGGAGTGTAGGATCTTGGTCACAGTTGCATGGCCTATATAGGAGATCTACATGGTAAGTAAGATCATTGATCTGCAGGTGTATGTGTGTGCAAGGTCGAGGTTCACAGGTGAGCAGAACCATTGTTTGATTTGCAGGTGTGCAAGGTCATATAGACAGCAACACAACAGGGAGCAGTATCAGGTAGGATCTACTTGGAGTACAGGTGTGTACTCGGATAGAGCAAGAGAGGAAGGCAAGGGAGTTCCTTCCATAAGTATGGTCTGTTGAATTGCAGGTTGTTGCAGATTCATGGGAGATCTACTTGAAGTACCTTGAGTACTTGTGGAGCACGTGGAGTGCTTGTGGAGTGCGTGGAGCACTTGTGTTATGCGTGGAGCATGGGAGGTGAACACCAACTCTGTATTTGAGTTGGGTGTTGTGACCTGTGAGAGGGAGAGCTTTGGGGAGAAGAATTACTGTTCACTTGAGGTGTGGGAAACCTCTGTAAGGTGGTGGAGAAGAAGTGGCATCTTCTTTATTGTATTCTTTTCTGTATAAAGTGTTAATACAAGTTGTGTATTGTCTCTCATATGCTGTGTTATTCTGAATTCTAGTTACTTGGTGAATCTGGTTATTTCCGCATATTAAGTTGTTTGAAGTTTGGTAATCAATTGTATGTTTTCGGTTTCGCATCCTGACAAGTGGGATCAGAGCATGTTTGTTGTTCTAGATTCCTGACAATGACATTCTCTCATACTCATTCACCTATATATTTACTTGGCCTTCTAAAAAAATCATTCATTTATATGATCTCCATAATATGTTCTAGAATAAGATATTATCTTATGTAGACTATCACCTTATTCCATATTCCTATTTCCTCCATCATGGACAACATTGAAATCATTCGAATGCTAGTAGTTACTATTATTTTATTTCTTTATTGATAGTATTTAATGTTCCTTAAATGGCTATTTTTAAAATTAAAATTCCTCCCTTGGGTTAGCCCACATTTTTAACATGTCAATTAAAAAATAAATTACCCAAAGATTAATTTATTTATACAAAGAAAGTCTAACATTATTCATATCTAGCTATTACTTGGCCACTACTTCAAAATATTCTTGCAAATTGAAAGATTTATTTTCACATTATTTAGGAACTATCCTAAATCATAAAAACATAAAACCCTTCAAAGGAAAAATCCTTAATATAAGTATGCACATTGAAAGAATGTTCAAAGTTTCATATTTTCAAGTGTCTAAAGCCAAAAATATCCATTACATTATAACAAATAACTATTAATCAGACATAAAAATAAGTGGGAGAGTCACCTATGGTTCGGTCCATATATATAATATTGAAATGTAGGAAAAAATCAATCATTCAATGGGGTTTATTTGGGACTATCCAACCCATATATATAACACCTTTTTATAGGTCAAGAAAATATCAAAATTTAGTTAGTGTTTCAAGGTAAAAGAAGACAAAATGTGAATATTGGAATAGGACTAAGTGTAGGAAATTACTCATAAAACCTATTGACATTTAGGTGTAGTGATATATGATATAATGTATAAAAAAAAACTATATAAATATTTACAAAAGATAATTAACACATCTAGTTTCCACACATGTCTTAACCTTATTAGTAGCATCCTAAAAAAAATTGATAGTTGGTCTCCCAAGTTGAGTGTTCACAAATCCATTAGAAAATGTTTATGATGACTATGTATATATAGACATGATAACATAAAATAAATTATCTAACTTATCCCCATGTAATTTCTACAAATAATTTCAATATTGATATACTTTTTATATTTAGATATTTTTAGTTTATGTTAGATCTTCTGTAATCATAATTATCCTAGTTTTTTTCTTAGTAAGATCTCCTAAATCCAAAATAAGTTAAAAAATTATGGTGAACTTGATGTATATTTTTTAATATTAGATGAAATTAAAAGGATAATTTATGTTATATTTATTAGATCAATGGATTAGCCCAAATGGGTTTCTAATATTGTACTATTTTATAAGCCTAATGGATAAATTAAATTTTGTATATAGTTTCATGATTCATGCAAGGCTTTCCCTAAGGATGATTTTATATTAATAAACATTGATATTATTTGTTAATCTACAGTTGGTTATTAAATTTTATCATTTATGGATTTTTTTTTTGATATAATTAAATAAATCTTAATCTGAAATATGCATTTACTATACCATGAGCAACATTTTTTTATGTATTCATGTCACTCATATTGAATAATGTAGGATCAAATGGATATGAAACACATATTCATGAATTTATATATAATATAGTGTAATATTACATTCATGACTTACATTAAGAATATAAACACCAAAAAGATAATTAAATGGACTTACAATAAAAAAATTGAATGCTTATGCAAATATAATGTGTTTAGACCTCAAGAAAGGTGAATTTGGGTTATCATTAGGAAAATTATTAAGGAATATAATATCTCAAATACTTATAAAATTTGATCAAAATAAAGTAAAGGTTACTATGGGCATGCCTCCACCTATGGGGTAAAAATTAATTAAGGTGTTTATAGGGAAGAATTAAGGTATTTTGACATTTTGTTGCTAGGTTAGCTGATAAAATGTAATCATTTACATGGTTTATAAATAAATATATGAAGTAAAAATGTGATGATTGTTTTCAAAAAAAAACTATGCAATCAAAAAATATATAATTAATCCACCGGTTGTGATGTCTTTAATTCAAGCTAAGCCATTTTTATTGTACATTTCAACTATAGATCATGCATTAGGATCTTTATTTACATAATAAGATTATGATAATAATGAATTTGTAATCTATTACATCATTTGTACACTTTTAGATTATTAAAAAATACAATGCAATGGAAAACATTTCTAGCCATTATTTTCATAAAATAAAAACTTTGACACTATATGCTTTATAATGAGACACATGTCATCAAGAAAGTGGATCTACTAAATTATCTCATGTTCAAACCATATTTTTCAATATGTATAGCTAAATGGGTAATGTTTATTATAGAATTTGACATAATTTTAATATATAAAAAATACCTAAGGTGACATGTAATTGTAAATCAATTAGCCATAACACCGCTACTAGACACAAAACCAATCAATGACACTTTTTGAGGTGATTTTATTTCATATCATATTGATGATGATATTTGGACTATTTAATTTAATATATCTAGATTTACCTAAGGAATTGGATCCATAATATTTCTAATCACTCCTTAGCTATAGATTATGTCATTGGCATACTATTTAGGGTTATCATGCATAAATAGCATAGTATAATATGAGGCAATGACTTCATGATTAGATGGTGTTTACATATTATAGATAAAATATATTCTATTACATGGTTATTATTAAATATTTATTAGATAAATTTTATATATTTATCTAAAAAATGGGAAAAGTTGATCCCATTTAAAGATATGGTTCAACAATTAATGACATACTTTGATAACATTATAATTAAGAGCATACCTCATAAAATTAATAATCACATAGATGTTATGGCCAATGCAACTTCTCTAATTCCAAAACAATCATAAATTACAAAAACATATTTGTATGTCTTAGTGGCATTTTATATTTTGTGAAAAGCAATAAATTTAGAGTGGTATATAAATATCTATAATTTTGAGAATAAGTATATTACACCAAGCATTTTATCATAGAAATAAAAATTCAATTTCTAATGAGATGTAATTTTTATGTTGTAATTTGGGGCGGGGGGGGGTGTACTTTTAAAATTATCATTTGATGGAGAATAAATTTGATAGATGATCCGTGAAGAGGCTAGGCTAGTTCTATAATAGTTACACAATAAAGAGTGAGGATTAAATTTCAATGGAAAATAAATGTATTTTAAATTATTAAGGATGGTTTAATATTGGCCTATGATGCAACAAGAATTTCAAAAACATGAATAACTATGTGTATAATACTAGTGTTGTAACAGTTGTAATCATGTGCCTCCACAAGAATTAGAACCTATTACATCACCTAGGACTATTTTTCATTTGGGGATTTGATTTGATAGACAACATACATATATAATCATCGAAGGGTGGCAAGTTCATCATTATATCTATTGGATTTACAATCTAAATTTCACTTTATATTTATTTGTTAGTCCTATTATATGTTAGTGAAAATAATGTTGTTAGTAAATATATGGTTAGTAAGTTAAATGGGTAAGTTTGTTATTACCATATGATAAACCACCTCCATGAAATATTTTATAATATTAAATAATTGTAAATATTCAATAATGACACTTTTACTTTCTTGTGATAACATTGTTAAATTTATATAGTGTAATCTTTTATTTTACCTATGTGTGGTCCTAACAGTAGAATTGGAGCTAATTTGGAAGGGTAAACATGAAGGAGGAGATATATAAAGTAATTTTTTGACAAATGTATGAAGGTATGAACATTTATTTTCATTACAATCTCAAAAAATATGTGTTTCCATGATTATAAATCTAATTTATAGCTGTGTTTGTTATTTATAGGGCATAAGTATAGCCTCCAAGCCCTAAAGAGTAATTTATCAAGCCCAATAACTAATATGTGACATGTGATCCATTTGTATGCCACTTAGACAAATTTTAAGCGTTGTTAAATACATTTTATAACATTTTATTCCCTAAAACATTTTTTTTAACTATGGTCTAAAATTTTTTAAAAAAAATTGTGATATTCTGACAAATTTGTATGGCCTTAAACTCTTTCAAACCCTTCTAAACTTGATTTGTATGGATTTGAGCACTGTAAAATGGTATTATAAAACCATATATACACAATGCAATTTTTAGAACATACACAAATGAGAAATGAAAGATGATGTAAAATTATCATTCTAACAAATGAAAGGCACATATGATTGAGAAAAAGGGAAGAGTATATTATGTCTACTTACCATGGAGATCTCTATTGATTTGTCAATTTGCTTAGGTTTTTTAATTTTGGATGATCAATGAGTCTATTATTCCATCATGTCCCCTTATTGATCAAATTATTACCTTGATAAGTGGATAGCTTGATTTATTGATTGCTTTCTCAAATGGTAGAGTTTCCTCACACTAACTAAGCTCTCTTAGAATGAGTGTGAGCTCAATTTATAGATTTTGAGCAAGAGGATCCAAGATCAAGGGTTAGAATTGAGTTAAATATAGAGGGTTGGCTCATAAAAGGATGAGGTTTTATGTGAATGTGTATGCCATAAATTAAGAGTGGTGTACTTACACCTTTGCCCCCTTACTCTAGATTTTGGGAGATTTGGCAAGTGGATGAGTGATGTCATTAATTTGAGATGGAAAGTTGATGTGATGATATTTTATTTATGGATTTTATATATTATGGAAATTATATTTCCATATATTTTATGATTAGACTAATCAACTAGATAATTTTAATTAACCCAATTTGATTTGTGGGATTAGCAAGGTTCAAGTGCAATAGGATTAATTGATTTTCCATGGGGGTATGAATAGTGACAATATGTTTGTGGAAGTTAATTGATGGAATTAGGATTTAATAGGGATGGATAGGGATGTATTAGGTATTATTAGGTATGATGCATGAAAAAATAGAGAATTAGTGCTTGATATGGATATTAGAATTAGGGTTTAACATAGATAAAGGGATTAGGGATATAATAATGACCAAATTTGGGTTTAGTATAAAATGTAATAATGAAAGGTTAGCGTTGACACTAAAATGTTATGTTTTAGGTGTCTAAATTATTCCCCCATTTGAAAGTGTTTTTTGAGATTATGGGTGGAGTAATGGCTTTTAAAAGAATGAATAAGCCACAAAAAAGGGTATAGTAGGTGTTCAACACAAAATTTTGATGATAAGTGGATATATGGGGTTAATAAATATAGAATTAGTTTAATTGAAAGGGTGAAAAACTAATATAAAACATTTTAATTAATATAAAATTCATATAAACAATATTTTGAACTTATACAATTGAGGTTGCTAAAAATACTAAAGTATAGATATTGAAAGATATTGTAAAATAGTAAAAATGGTACTTAGCTATTTTATTATGTGCAAGTAGATCTGAATTGGAAATAAATGTAAAATATGTATGATCAATATTAGGGATCATTTTTTATATTATATAGTTTAACTTTTATGACCTTGGACACTACCCTCAGATCTCAACACTACCATTGATGTTAGTGTTTGACTATGACATAGGTATCTAATATAGAATAATGTTATTAGACCATCAATTACCATTACAACAAAAGATCAAAATTTTAGTGCTTGATACAACTACCAAAGTTAATTAATACAAGGAGGTGGTTAAGCCATTTCATGAACCCAAGCATTGTGTTGCACAACATAAGGAGACAAAGGGCAACACCTTACAACAATCCCCCTAATGAAAGCGAGGGATTCAACCCAACACCTTTGGCTCTGATACCAATTATTGGCCCACTAGTTTACATTATACAAAATATCAACCTGTTAGTTCCTAATACAACTACTAGAGTTAATGAATCCATGGGAGGTGGTTAAGCCATGTCATGAACCTGAGCATTACACTACACAACACAAGGTGACCAAGGGTGACACCTTAAAACAAATGTCTATATTTGGATGTGACCAAATTTTTTGTTCTAGTTTTCTATCACCTTTCTACTGGTATATTTAGATCTAGGATACAATTTCTCACTCTTTTTTTATTGATCAAACCCTAGTTATTCACCCTTGAAATGATTTTTCTAAAAATTTGGGTTAGTGAGCTCATAGTGTCTAGCTGCTCTAAAAACCCCTCTATCGATGGGTATTTTCTATATAGCCAATAATCTAAGAAATGCCTCATATTTATGCATTTTACCCCTATGTATGGGAAAGTGTGTGAACAAGGGTGCAATATGATATATGATGATGCATGAAGTAATTTATCTTGTAATTTAAAAAATATCACTTTTGGATTGGTCTTTGAATACTTTAGATCTATAGTATGATTGATCTATAATTGATATTAAAATAGGTAAGAGTAGGGAAGAATAGGGTATTTTTATGGTTGATTGAATTATATTTTGAAGGTGTTTACTCATTATTTTCTGGATGAATAATGAGAAGGCTTAGACTTGCAATTAACCACACCTTTTGAAAATATCTCGTGGTAGGGTTCAATAAGATAAATAAGCTAATCCATAGGTTTTGAAACATTTGAAATTTAGATGAATTTTGACTCCTAGACACTAGATAAGGATCTAGACACTATTTTTAGTGGTAGAGTCCCTTTGTGGTTGGTGGCGTCCATAAGCATAGAAAATAGGCATGAATCTAAAATTGATAGTGAGGTATGTTTATCATGTTTTAAGATTTTTTAAAGTATAGCATAGATACCCATATTTGGTATAAACATATTTTCATAACATGTTTTCATATATATATATATATATATATATATATATATATATATATATATGGTAAGAGTTATATATAGCGGCACCATTTCATGTGGACCTCTTCAGTTCCATATTATTTCACTTATTTTATATACCCCTATAGGACTATATGTTGTAAATTATCTTTTATATAATGTATCTTAGGGATACCCACCTATGTTTTATGTTATCCCTATGTTTTTAGCCTCTAGACACTTACATCCATGTTGGACTCTTACATTGATGCAAGTTTCCAACTATAATGCAAGTATCCAGACTTATCCTTTAAATATTTTTCATATCTTTCACTTGGTGACCATTTTTTTCCCCTTTGTTCATCCTATTATTAAATTTTTACATTCCATTAGGTCCTAATTTAAAATTAAGATATCCTTATATATATAAAGCCTATGGTCTAATTAAAACACCTATAAGTTTGATCAATGAAGTTATAATTATCATGTATTTTATAGTCCAATATATCAAACTACACTATAATAATAAATATAATATCATAAGCACTTGAAATATCACTATACTCTTACATTATTTATACCGAGGGTTATTATAGGAGAAAAAACATATAGTTGCATAGTTAAAACTTCTTACACCTGCCTAAAAGGGATAATTGCATGTAAGGCTAAGGGCCTCTTTTGAGTATTAGATATGTAGACTGTATTCATAAATAGTCAAAGTTTCTAAAGTTATTTCAACTCATGTGCTAACCCTTTTTACCAAGTTATAAGAGGTCAAAGGAAATAATATTAGGATTTTATTTAGTGGTTGGATCTCATGCATAGGTAGACATATTCTAAGGTACCAAATAGGCAAACATGTGTCAGTGTAGGTTTGACAAGAGTTTTAATTCCCTTATGTGTATACTTTAGACTATATGCCTAAATCAAATTTGGGCATCTGCATCAATGTAATTGTCTATTATTGATGCAATCATCTTGTGGATGAAATTAGTCAAAAATGTAGAGTGAGTAGATCCCAGAGCCTCATCAATGTTCTAAAATGATTACATATCACTCTCATATCTCAAATATGAAATTTGGACAAGATATACTCTCTTTATCATTTGGTTTCACTGTGTTTGATTATATTTATTATATATGCTAAACTAGGTAAATTTGTATTATTGGTTGTATTCTAATGTGAATCTGAATATAGTCTTACTCCTTTTAAATAGTTTTATTTGCTTAAGTGTGTTTATATAAAACCCCAAATATCATAAAACATTATGATGAACCTAAACACTCCTTGTTGAACCAAACCCTATTTGGCATATTAGGGTTCTCTCTTCCTTCAAAAAGTTTATTTCAGGTTTCTATATTTATTTTTTACATCTGAATTTCTTTCCTAGGAATTTCTTAAGGATGTAGATTTATATCTTTATTCTAAATTTTTTCTTTATTTCTTTGTGATTGGGTACAAATTTAAAGTTCTTATGTATTTTCTTATACAAATCCCCATAAATCCCCACCTGTTGGATTGTTTTTTAATGTTCTTGATGATTAATGTATTGCATATGTAGATATTATGACATATCAAAAATAAACTAACCCATACTATTTTTTTTATAACTATGACAATGAAATAACTAATTATGAAAATATAAGTATACATGAATATGGTAATGATAATAGTATTATTTCATATAGTTATGAGCAAGATTTTATTCTTCTTGGGTATGTAGAGCTTAGTTTTCTTGTTTCTTCATTTTTTATGATGAAGGGTCTAAAAATTCAAGTATAATATATTTTTTTAGTGAATTTAAAACAAATTATATCATATATAATCAAGAAGTTAGCATTCATAATATTCCAAGTCAAAATTTTGTACACTATTTAGATGCATCAAGAATTAAATGTTCCTCTTCTCCTTAAAATAGTAAAATAGTTGAATAAATTGAATGTGTACCTTTTTATGAAAGTGATGTTAATATTAAAAATATAATCCCTTATTTGGATCACTCAAATTAAAATATAAAAATTATTGATCTTTTTCAAAATTTTAATGATAAAAATGCATGTACTAATTCTTCTCCTTCCTTATTTGAATGAAAAAATGAAAAGAAACTTGAAATTAGCATTGCAATTCCTCTCCCTTCTTTGAAAATTTAAAGTGAAACTTGCCTTTTCCCTTATCCTAGTGGTGCAAATGAAGTATAAAATTTATCTTTTCCTTCATCCTTTGCCTTGGTTACTTAAAAGGAGCATGTGTCTATAAGTTAATCTCTTTCCCCTACACCTAATGTATATCATTAAACTTCAAATAATATAAAAATTTGTAATGGTGATGATATCAACCTTCATGCCATAAAAAATGATATAATTAACTATTTATCCATGGATACTCTACCAAATATTATGCAACCATGAGATGATCCTCTTTTATATGGTGGCCAAAAATTTATTATTCCTATGTATTGTATGAATGGTAGTTTACAACATTTAAGAAAATATTCAAATTTTTCACCACTATCTACTTGTGATATGTTATCCATCATGACTTCCATGATATATCTTCAACAATAAGTAAATACTCTCAAGATTTAATTTTTATCTCATGAGGCTATCTTTGAGGAGAATATGTTAAATGAACAACCTCTTAATCAAGAGGAATTCAAATCTTCTTACCCTTTAAACTTAATCATGATTAAGTTATCTTACCTAAATGGTCACATGGATCTTATTATTCACTTTCAACTATATATACATTTATTTGAACATTGGGATAAGGATGGGTGCCTACTTTTGAAGGCCTTTCATTGAAGTTTAGCTCAAGAGGATATTAATTGGTTTTAAAGCCTCCTAAATGGTTCCTTGTCAACAATTAAAAAAAAATTAAAGATGAATTCTTATCAAATTTTCATCGATATAACTTACCTAAGTTTCCATTGGAACAATTTCACATATTAAAAAAAAAAAGAGTGAGTCCATTCCAAATTATGTTATAAAATTTAAGGACATATTATATTCCTTAAATTATAGTCCTTGGATTTGAAAGTGTGATTTATATTTAGTAGGGGCATTATTTATCCTCTTAGAGAAAGAGTGTTTCATAATTCCTTTTCTTCATTTGATATTTTATGTTGGGATGTGCATAAATATGCATTTGATTTAATGAATACAAAAATTGAGTTACCTAATTTACCACCTAAAGGCAAACATGGTATAAATAACATCTTTAAATCAAACAAGTAAACTCAAAAGGGTCATGAACCACTTCACAAACTTTATTTAGAACTATTAGCACATTTTAAAGAATAAATAACATATGTATTGAGTAAAATAAAAGATGGACTTACATAGTACCCCTATAGTTAAACCATCTACCTCTACAAAAATATAACCACTTCAATTTGATTGCTACCAAGATAGACCACATGATATATTGTGTACATTATTAGTTAAATTAGTGATAAATATTACTCCTAATTCTCATTACCCATCACATATATTTTAAAAGGTAAAATGATGACACTTTTTTACTTTCCATGGTATAAACAAGCACTGATATAATGATTGTTTTACTCTTGAGGAAAAACTTACATAGTTAGCTATTTAGGAAATTATTACATTTTAAAAAGATATATCTGGACCTATTTATCATAATTATTCTAGAATATATTCTAATATGGTTGAGATATCCCATGTTGATCCTTTCGAGGAACACATGGTCCATCAACCTTCATAGAATATGAACACTAGTATAAGTCCTTCTCCTAGTGTACCCTCTACTAAGATTGATTTCTCCAACATTGATCCTACTAAGGAACCATTAGTCAATCAAGTCCTTCATAGAGAGACACATGGAGAAGGTGTAACTATTCAAAAAATATGGGTACCTAAATAGATGAATATATATTCATAAGATATTTATATATATACTTTAAATTAAGTGACCAAAACTAAATAAGTGGTTCCATTACCACGTGATCATTATAGTTGAGCTTTATTATTTCCAACCGGATTTCATTGCATATGGTGATTACTTTATTATCACTACAATACAAGTATTTCATTAAATTGAAATATTTGTTATACAATTTATCATATCCAAACATACATTATAAAAAATAATTCAATTAAACCATAAAAAAAGAAATAAAGAATTAGATATTTTAGATCCATTTGAATCAAAATAAACCATGTGAACAGTGTCAGGTATTAGTTTATACAAATAAAAATATCAATCATTTTTGGGGGTATATCCCTAAGTGTATACTCATCATCACTATTTGTATCGACCACCCTCATGCCTCTTGATGTAGAAGTACCTAGGTTTAATATGGGACCCTATGCCATAGATAACTCACATACTCTCTCCTTATATGAGTCTTGTTGGTGCATTATATCCTCATGATCACATCATAGAGTTTCATATAAATTAACTAGAACCTACATAATCTCCATGGAACTACATTATGGGATGTATTGTCTATCTAACTCAATATACAAATCCTTGTAATCAATGGCAAATATATGATACATGGCCAAAACCCTCACTAGTAGATCAAAAAAGGGTGCATGGTCACCCATAATATCAAAAACTTTGTTAATAAATCCATTACCAACTATATCTATTGGTAGAATCTTAGTGAGATCATGCACCACATGGATTACCATGGTCTTACGTAAAATACATATGAAATACAAATGCATAACACTTATCATATTAAATATTATGTCAGTTAAACAAAATAATTCAAAATGTACTTACATGTGACTCTAATATTTATCACATATGCAGGTGTCGCTCTCAAAAGGGAACCACCACATCCAATTCTCCCTTAAAATAATTGTGATGTAGGTATGACACCAAGATAGGTAACTATAAGTGTGAATAATAATGGTTAGTATGCCCCTACCCATTACCATGTGTAACCATCAATACACCCTACATCATCCCCTATTGCTAGAGGAACCAAAAGATCTCTATCATCACTAAGATGTGTGGGTAGATCCCTAGTTATTGGTGTTGGTATATCATCAGGCCTATGCCACTATAAATTATACACTTACATGGATATGACACTGATGGCACCCCATACTCTAATCCAAACTTATATAAAACATGATCATACTAGAATAAATCATATACATCAAAATTATGATCAACCAAACACATGTTAATCCAAATCCTCTAAAGTTCATGATCATCCTTAGGCCACCTAGTAAGTGTCCTAAATAGATTCAATATAACTATATCTAATGTCAATCTATCCAAAATAGTATGGTACTCCATCATGGTATATAACCTACCATAAGGAAGTACCAACCTCTCTACAAATATTTGAGGATGCACCCAACCTAATAACAATCCACCAAGGATCTGAACTACCACAATATGTTCATAATCCCATAACTATAGTAAGGTGTTAGAGCTAATACCACCATTAAGGCTCACCATTGAAAATATATATAGACCTCTATATAGGTGGGATGGTATGGTAAACCCTAATAATATTGTGTACCCTCCTACTCAATCTATCAAACTAAATTGTACATGTGATATGAAATAGTAAATGTGCTACCCTCCATAACTATAAACAAGGTTAATAATACATAAATAAACTTATTAGCCATGAAATGTCACCTCTGATAATGTTATAAAGATGAAACATGTTACTCAAATCTACATCTAGTGATATATAGCCAATAAAATATCTATATGACCACTAAATTTAACCATAGTTTCCATCTCCTATAACTTATGCTCTCTCACCTATAATATGCAATCAAAAAATGTGACACACATCCTCTGATTTAACTATCATCTCCCTTGTTGGGAGTTATAAGGTACATGTATCTAGGTTCAACCTCTCAACTAGTTTTGTGAGAATGTGGAAGTAATATGGGACATTTCTTAATCTCACCACATGGCCTAATCTAGCTTGATTTATCATGACCTAGTCAGCGACAACTATCCCTAGCTCTACTAGAGTGGGAAAATGAAAAATTATCAAACATGTACATATTTATATAAGAAAAAATGAGTAAAAATAGTTATTATTCATGGAATTCTATAAATAAAATACATATTTTATAGTTATAACTTGAAAAACCATAAATATAATAGCATCATATGCTAACATTGACACAAGATAAAATCATAAGATAGTTATAGGAAAAATTATACATAATGATGAGACCCAAATGAAACTACACCAAGCTTTTGCATAAGTGTCCAAAAACCCTTAAAAACAAATATATATATATATATATATAGGAATAAATTACAAAAAATTAACTTACCATTCAATTCATTATTAAATCTACTTTCCATCTTGTCAAAATTATGGCTGACTAGGGTTGTTCAAAACATCACAAATCATAGTGGTAATGGGGATCTACTACATAAAATTGTATTTTTCTACTTATATCTAAAATTTTCAAAAGGATTAAATTAAAAATGAAACAAAAATTCTATTCAACACATCTAATATACAACTTTTATAATAACTTCAAATTCACATATCTTGAGTATTGGATGTCCAAATTTAATACTATGAGTTGCATTAGAACCCAAGAAATGAGCCCTTTCATATTATATCAATTTTAAAAACTTTAAATAAATGAAAAAATTTACCGAAAACTTTGCTTACATATATATATATATATATATATATATATATATATAATTCTAAATCACATGTGTTACCAATATAATGTTTCATTTTCTCGTACTCACACTACCAAGTAATATTGGTTACTATATACTTAGATATATGATAACTACCACTTATTCCTTTTAAGATGAGAGTATTAGATTATATTTCCCCTTATACCAAAATGGGTTCATATTAGTGGGTTCATGTCATAAATACATGACATTCAAATGTTCATAGTTATTTGGTACTCAACGTACCTAGATTATAATGGGGGCATGTTTTGGAAAAATGTCCTCAAAATTTATACATATTTATTAGATTCTACACATGATAGTGGGTGAATATTATGGAAAATTTTCATCCATATTTAGGTCATCTAAAAATTATATATATCTAAAGCATAATATATGGTTTAGACATACATGTGGGTCAGCACTTTATACATTTTTTATTTGATTAGGTGAAAATTAGGTTATACATGGATCTTGAAACCACAATGTGGTACAAGTAAACATGAAATAACATTCAAGAAACAAAAGTAAAATAATCCACCTTGGTAACCATAAATAAATATCTTCAACTAAAACTTCGTAAACCGAGACTTGACACACAATGAAGTAGGAAAAATAAAAGGACAAAAATAACAAAAAGCCTTTAATATTCCTCATAACCTACTTTATTTTACACCATTATGAGCTCACTCTTATTCTTGTTATCATTCAACTTCGGTTTCTTAAAGCTGCCCCTTATGTGGATAATTGGGCCTTTTACCTTCCTCTCCTTTTACTCATAAGTCACCTTAATATTAGGGGCCAAATTGATTCACTTTATATTTTCAATCCATTTAGTTTTTCCTTGATTTTAATA
Organism: Torreya grandis; assembly: GCA_037957365.1. Taxonomy (NCBI): domain Eukaryota; kingdom Viridiplantae; phylum Streptophyta; class Pinopsida; order Cupressales; family Taxaceae; genus Torreya; species Torreya grandis. Next base: position 873,420 of record JARHVA010006353.1, read on the forward strand.
TGGGAAGGGGAGGTAATTTTTATGGGGTTATCCATAAAGACCTCATAAGATTTTATGATGGGAGAATTATTTGGCCCCAATATATGATCATCACTTTCAACTTTTTCAAGTTTGTTTCAATCTTATTTTAGCCTATCTGGCTCTATTTTCATTACACTCCAATATTCTACGAGGGAGACAATGTGATGAACAAAATTATATAAATTTTATTAAAAGTTGTGTAGCTTCTTATTTTAACCCATCGAGGGTTTTCCCAATTCTCTACTATCCTCCTTTTTTGTGACATTGGTAGCCTTCAGGGCTTGAATTTCAAAATGCAAGTTAAGTTTATTTTTCTCTTGAGGATATGAAACCTGGGCCTTCTTCTTTCCATTTCTACCTTCCATCTGATTAGCCACTTGAATTGAACTTCCTATAGGGGAAGTAGGGTGAGGAAGAAGGAGCTCATTCACAACTTCTTTTTCCATGTTTTTTGACTCGCCATCTAGACTATTCCCCTTTTTGCATTCATTAGTATGGATATCTAACCCCTAAATGGATTTACCCTTCTTAGATAGGAGTAAGATAATCCCCTAATGGATAATGTCATAGCTTGGATTAGATTAGAAGGCTAATACAATTTTTATAATGGATAGGAGTAAAAATTAGGTAATGTTAATGCAATGACCTAAAAAATGGTAGAAAATCAAGAAATAGTTTGAAAATATATTAGTGGAATTACCCTTGAGGGTTAAGTATTTAATTACCTATAGGTAGATATTCATCTAATGCCTAGGTGATTCAGCTCTTGGGAATTCCTCTTTCTCCATGTTGAAAGTTATGTTAGATTCAAAGAATTTATGCATTAGTTCTTACTTTCTGTGTTTGTCTTTTTATGAATTAGTTCTATCACATGACTTTCTTATTACTTGATAATCACATCCTCCAATATCTCAACCTTTATTCCTCTACATTATATACATTAGTATTATCATTATACATAGATTACACAATAATCATACTTATGCTAAAACCAAAAGGCACAATCTACAGAAACTATTATATTCACACTAGATATGACAAGGGGCATGAACAAGGGTTCATTATTTTGATGTATTCACATATTATTTATCATCCAAATTCACTAGGTTATCATGGACTTTGTCACATCATAGACTAACACCTAGTTTATATTATTATGGATTGTTTGTTTGGCCTTATCTATCTATAGAGGTTGGTTCTATGTATAGATTATAATGATTAAATAATTCAATCTCACTAGGCTATGTGCTTTAGTTATGTTGGTTTTGAGATGATACTCTCAATGGCCAAAGCACTATTCTTCCTATCTCAAGTTGGGGACATGATCACCTCCCAACTCTCCCTACTCTAGATGTATCACCACCAAGGTAAAACCCAATTAACCACTTGTAATATCACTCATCTTCCTACTATATTATAGATGAGGTTTCAAGTCCCCTTATACTTATCCAGTTACTGGAATTATAGATTCATTACTACATAACATATACACAAGTGTATTATATCTATGTTATTTATTTATGTTACTTTCTATTATTATTCATTCATTCATATATATATATATATATATATATATATATATATATATATATTATGTATGTTGATTAATTTCTAACAATCCCTTTATTATAGGTAATATTCAAACAAAAGGTTCAAATAAATTTCAAGTAATACAAGGTGTGTTTTACACACCAATTATTTCTTTTTATTTTCCTTTAAACTAGTAATTTTAGTTTTTATGCATTACTAGATAAAATGGGGGGAATGTAGATATTTGGCACAAACATAGTTTCATAGCATGTTTTCATAACTCTTTACTTATATACATATTTTGACTAAGATTTATATATTTATTGGCACTGTCTTGTGTGGACATCTTCGGTTCCATATTATTTCACCTACTTTATCTACCCTTTTGGGACTATATTTTTTAAATTATCTTTTTCAGGTGCATCTCAAGAATCCCCATGTTTATTTTCTATTATCCCTATGTTTTTACCATCTAGAAACCTATGTCCATGTTGGACTCTTGCATCAATGCAAGTGTCCAAACTTATCCTTTTATTATTTTTTTAATCTTTTATTTGGTAAAATTTTTATTTTCCCCTTTGTTCATCCTACTGTCAAATTTATGCATGCCACTAGGTCTCCATTCAAAATCAAGAGATCCTTATATATACAAAGGTTAAGGTCTAATTAAATCACCTTGAAATTTGATCAAGAAATTTATAATCAAGAAGTATTTTATATTCAAATCTATCAAAATATAATACATTAAATATTTGAAGCACTCAAAAATTCATTACAATCTTGAATTATTTTTAGTAAGGTTTAGTATAGGAGAAAGAGCATATAGTTACACGTTACAATTCCACATGCATGCCTAGTGTAACATAGGATCACAAAGAAAATATTGGCTTCTATTGTTAATGTATAAACCAAAATAATCATTCAAAACTAACATTCTAATCCTAAGTATTAGGGTGAGCAATGATGACAAAATAAATAAATCTTCTAATGGAAGAGAAAAAAAACCATTTACCTTCCTAGAATGATTCCATCTTGTAATTAATTTGAGAGAAGGCTTGTGTTCAGTATTGTGAACAAATGGTCTTTGATGATGTATAATGATTTATGGCCATACCTCCTCTTATTCCCTTGGCAATTATCTCTTGGTTTGTGTCGGTAATGAAACTTCCTAGAAATAGTTTGGCATTATTTGTTTACATAAAAAGCTTAGTTAAGAATGGTCATAGTAATTATATTTATAGGCTTTCAACTAACTCTAACCCATGTGTAGTTAGGATAGGGTTAAGGTTGGGAGTCTAAATTTAGTTAATGATGATTTTAATTATGCATTTATGGAGGCATGGCTTAACATTTCTATTTTTTATGGCATTTATGTTTATATTTTACAATTATTGAAATTGAGGATGATGACATCATCATGACCTCATATTCATTGATATTTGTTGAATTTTTATTTTAAAAAAATAGATATTCATTAATTAAACATGAATTTTTCACTTAAGCATTTAATTTTATTTACTTGGTTAATTAATTCTACTTCAGTTTTTGGTCATTTTAAGAATTGGTTTAAGTGCCCCATATAATTTGTTAAAAATGTCAATTTTCTTGGTTAAAGTTGACTGAGGAAGAATTGATGAAAATTTATCAATGCATATAGGCTACAACCCTAAATAGGGATGCCTTGATGTAATTATGGGCATTTAGGTCCATTGTGTGGATGAATTTGGGAGTTTTGGTGATTTCTAGGCTTAATTATGCATTATTTTCTATAAATCGGTCTAAGTTTGTTTAGACATAGAAGTGTAAACAAAGGAATGTCAATATTTTTCCCCTATTTGAGTAGGCATTGAAAGACATTGGCAGAGTAACATCTTATCAAAGAATGAAATAGTCACTATTAAAAAATTTAATGTTTTAAGAAGTGATGTGTTGATAACTGTAGGTTGTTATAAGCTAACAATCATAGTTTAATGACCTAGAGGGAATTTTATGAGCCCTGGATGCCCCCTCAAGGGAATAGGTGGTAAATAGTTTCATTGAATGGGTTCTAAAAAAGAGAAAAGTATCACTATATATTGGTAAAAAAGGTCTAAATAATGATTTTTCCCCAATAAGGTAACCTCAATCACTGGCATAGTGAATTTTCCCTAGTAGGATATATGTGAGCATGATACAATTGATTTTTATCCAATAGGGAATTTATGATAAGTGATTGGTTGAAATAATTTACCCTATTATTGTAAATGGAAAAAGGGAGATCATGCAATGAATCTAGAACATGGATTAATAATGAGCTAGCAAAAGGGAAGGGTTATGGGGTGCCTAATAGTATGGAGATGCATGTCCTAACTATAAATAATTAATATTTATTAATGAGTGGGTTACTATGTGTTTGGGTGTTGCTTGGTTAGGTCTTTTGGGAATAAGAGGAAATACCAATGGTACCATTACTTTATATATCATTTGGACTAATTTTTATTGTAGCATGTGACATTATACATCATATTTATAAACAAACCATAATAATAATGTGTGTCATATTCATGAAAAAACTTAATTTTAAATGAAAATATAATTGACTTAGGTATAGCATATGATCAATCAAATCCCAAGTGTAAAGATAATGTGATAAATTATGTGTAGGAATGAATACAAATACCTATTAATTAAGTACAAGATATGACAAATCAAAAATTAAGTTTAAATATAATCTAATAAACCTACATAAATCAAGGGGAAGGGAAGTAAAAGAACACAATCTAAATTTTAAAAGTAAATAACTCAATTCCAAGTAGCAAGTGTTGAGGTATAGTGTGTTGTGTGTTCACATTATTAATGTAAGGATGTACATATTTTTGTTAACAATATTACATTAATATTTTATAGGTTAGTTTACTAAATATATTATTAGTCATAATAGATTCGTATAATAGTGGGTTATTAGTATTTTGTTAGTTTGAGTCATTTAGGGAGACTAAGAGATTTTGAAGGAGATTTGATCTCCCCAAATATAGGAATGATATTATTATATATTTCATATCCCCCATATGGCTTTATATACAATAGAAAAAATAATATAGCATAGATATTATTTTGAATTATCCTCTGTTCAACTCTTTTAAATTATCTAGATCTAAACTAGCTCTATTATTTGGTATCAGAGTGGTTTTTTTTCTAGGGATAAACTTGTAAGAATGAGTTCCTAAGGATTGGTAGGGGCACACATTTATCCTTCTCCCCTAGAAATGGAGAGTATTCAAATTAGATGAATCCCAAAAAGAATAGTTTTTTTTTACGTAAATCATAAAAGAATAATAGAAATAGGAGAAGTGTTATATTATGCATGTTTTATCGAAAGACTAAAGCCTTGGATTGTGTCTCAAAAATCAATATTTGTCATATCTCTGACTTATGTTCTTCAGTATTTAGATTTATTTACATTGAGTCTAGATCTATTTTCACCATGTGGAATTGGTCTATGTCTTAGTTTTTTTTGGGCACATTATACTCAACAAAGCATTTGATGCTTGCATTGAGTTCCTTATAGTATTCTATGCTTGAATCCACATTGATAACCTTAAATGAAAATTCATTGATATCAAAATTTAGTAACATCAAGTTTCCTCTAAAATGACATTGAGTAATCCTAAAACTTTAGCCAAGCATATCATTGCCATATCCATGCTACAAATTTATTTATTAGTCATCCTTACTCATCTTGCTATCTAGATCTAAACCTTAATGTGGAGATAGATTGAGCCCAAGATCAAATTTATTTGGTTCCAATATGTTTTTTCTTGATTGAAGAAATAAGAGTTTGCATGAACTATTACTATGCATTCCATTTCCATTCAATAGATTCATTACACTACATGTAATATAAGGTCAAACATTTTTTTATATATTATTTTATCTTATATGTATTAAGAGTCTTTAATTTATTTCCTTTATTAGAATTAGTGAAAAACTTTAATGAGTTAGTATTGATGTTTTCAGATTATTGAATATTCTTATTTAGTTTGATTTAATCCTTGGGTTTATAGTTATGTCCAATTAGTATGAGACATATTTTTCTTCATATAATAGTTTAATGATCTTGGATATATTATATTTTTATAATTTATAATTTTTATAGCTAATAGTTTGAGTATTATTGGTCATTAAGGAGTCATAGTCTTTTATTTAGGTGTCTCTCATAGTCATTAAGTTATTTTCTATCAAAATATATGTTTAAATTCATCTTTATAAAATGATTTAAAAGTATGTCAAAGTCAAAAATATCTTGTATGAACACATTATCATTTGAAATTGATGCCCTGAGTCGTATGTGTCAGTTATGTTTGTAGGAGAGTTTTATCTTCAAAAATGGCATGCAAAGGTTGATGGTCAAAGCCATATTTACTAAGTAGTGAGAAACTATAGGAAGAGGAAATGAAGGCTAGAGGTTTCATATCCTCTCATTATCCACTAATAATGGGGCCACATTCTAATTTAGTGTAATTATTTTTAGTTATGTGGTATGTTTGTTTTTAGCATAGTGTGATTTCCAATAAGAATATATGTTGTATACCTATTCACATTTTTCATAAGTGAACTATATATTCCTATGTAACTTCTTTGAAATGTGAAAATTATGAGAGATAGAATCTATACTACACATCATGATGTGGTTTATGGTAAGCCACTTGTAAAACCATTATTTTGTGGTTTATGGTTAGCCACTTGTAAAACCACTATTTTAGTTATTGGTTAGCCATTTGTAAATCATCAGGTATTATTTTATGGTTTCTTGTTATCCACTTGAAAAACCACTAATTTGGTTATTGGTCAATCATTTGTAAAACTCTCATGTAAGGTTTGTGATTATCCTCTAAAAGTCACCATGTCATGAGTATAGGTGCAGATATGGGAGAGTTTTTTTCCACATGTTCACATTAAGGACGTGTAGGATAGAATTAATAATGTTCACAAGGGGGTGATTATTGAGGTATAGTGTTTTGTGTGTTCACATTGTTAATGTATCTATTTAAATATTATTTTTAACAATATTACGTTAATAGTCTATAGGTTAGTTTATTGAATATATTGTTAGTCATAATATATTCCTATAATAGTGGGTTTTTGAGATTTTGTTAGTTTGATTATTTTAGGGAGATTGAGATATTTCAGAGGAGATTTGATCTCCTCAAATATAGGAATGATATTCCTATATATTTTGTATCCCCTGTATGGTTTTATATACAACAACAAAAATAATATAATAAAGATACTATTTTGAATTATCTGTGTTCAGATCTTTTAAATTATTTAGATCTAAATAAACTCTATCAGTAAATAATAGTCAAGGGTAAACTAATTATCCTTAAACATACAAAACTCAAAAATGGACAAGCACACTACAATAATCTAAGGTAAATGTAATAAACAAACTAATCTAATGCAAATGTAATAAACAAACTAATGCAAGGCAAATGCAATAAACAAACTAATCTAAGTCAAATTCAATAAACAAACTAATCTAAGCCAAATGAAATTAAAAAAAAAACAATACAAAAAAACAATGAACTAAAACTACTTCTAACATAGTTCATGCTTGTGTAAATGAAGTGTTATGCTTGGAAAAAGGTTGCCCCTAGGCTGAAGCAAATAATGGCATAGGTATGATGGCATGGGAAGGGGTAATAGAAGAATAAGGAAAGGTTGGTCGAGATGACTCCAAATTCCCTAATAAAATATATATTGCCTACATAATCCCATGGACACCATATCCAACATGGAATTTAGTCCAAATGTAATTATCTCAAGAATTGGGAAGATGAAAACAAAATTATGAAAAATAAAAGAGATTGATTGTAGAGGAAATATAAGAATTATCTTTAAAAATGGTGAGTGTGTTAAAGAGATGGGGTTGACATGCATGATTTTGTAAATATCAAGTGCAATAAGTTACAAAAATATGAGAGAGTGGTTTAGTCTAAAATAAAACCAAAAGATAAAAGGTGAGTATTCACAAATGAAAAAGGTTTATAATTCATAGTGTTCACTAAATCTAAGTCTTAGAACAAGAATGAGATCATAAAATGGTGAGAGCATAAGACAAATGACTTACAAAATGGTGAAAGTGTTTTAAGACAAACCTATAAAAAGGAATGGTCAATGAAACTAGTTAATGAATTCAATCATCAAGACTAGCCAAGATGACTTAGTATGCCCCATGCATCCAATAACTACCTACATAGTCCATGTGGACCTCAAGCCAATGTAGTTCTCCCAAAAATGGGAGGGATAAAAATTTATAAATGTAATAGGAAAATGAAAAATTGTCATGATGTGACCCATGTGAAAGCTTTAGTTTTACTATCTAATTAGAAGATCCACATCCTGAGTAGTATGGATAAAATATAATGGATCTAATGTTTGAATCTTATTTTAGGATTTTTTATAAAAAATTTCCATGTTTTTTATTTTTTTTTGAGGGGGGGTTAGGTATCCCAAATCAATGGAGGATTACAATAAATAGAAAGGGTTAATTCATAAAATAATGAGAGAGTGGCTTAGATTGCTCATAAAATGGTGATAGCATGGCTTAGAGTTTTGATAAAATGGTGAAAGCATGGCTTAGAGTTCTAAAAAAATGGTGAGAGTGTGGCTTAGGGTGCTCATAAAATAGTGAGAAAGTTAGAATAAATGTGGTCAAGATGACCTCAAAAACACTAATAACTACCTATATAGTCCAAATAAACCTCAAACCACTATAGTTCATCCTACACTAAGGAATCTGACTAGGTAATAGCAATTTTTTGATTAGGTAAAAGGCACAAGTATAATAATATGATAGGCATAATAGTATAAAAATAAAAAAAGTGAAGGATGCAATTATCATGATCATTGTTATAATGCTTTAAGAAGACTACTATTTCAAAGAATACATGTAATAGTCCCAAGTCTAAATTATCACCTAAAACTACATCTAAACCCAACCACTGATATGTTTGAAATCCAATAGATTATAACCAAATTCAAAAGGGGGATGATAGATTAGAAACTGATTAAAATAAGAAAGTCATAGTGGGAAAGGCATATGGTATGATATAGTATCTAAGAGATGGTCATGTCATAAATTAAACAATCTTCATAGACAATAACTTAAGTCACTTAGGAGAAAAAAACTTGAGATGTCTTATGTTTATTGGACCATCAATATATTCTCCTTATAGCATAGATAAAATGTATGCACCAAAACTATAGTTACTGGTAATGTATAGGGCCCTAACTAGTTAGCATTAAACTTGACCTTTTTATTATGTTCAACATTGGTGTTTTTCTAGTTTTATTTTATAATATCACCAATCTCAAATTCTCTATGCTTGAAATTCTTGTTATATTGACCACACAACCAATTTTTATATTCTTGAAGGTTATTCAAGGATTCCATTTATTTTTCATCTAGTAATTATAACTCATGTATATAAGTTACCCTATAATCATCATCATCAAGGCTATGTTTCAGTGAAATGCATAGAAAAGGTGACTTGACCTAGATGAGATGAATGGCCTTAGTACCATAAACTAGGGAATATGATGTGGATCTTGTGAGAGTGAAATAAGTAGTTAGTTAAGCCCAAAGGGCATGTAAAGTTTGTAAGTACCAATCATGGCCATCATCATTGATGATATTATTGAGGATATTGATAATGGTTTTGTTAGATGCCTCTTATTGGTCATTATCTTGTAGGTAATATGGTGTGGAAAATTGTTGGTTAATATTATATTTGACATAAAGGGCTTTAATGTCCTTATTTTTAAATAAAATGACATTATTAGATAAAGTCTTGGAAGGGATGCTATAACATCAGATGAGATGATTGAAAATAAATTTGGATATTTATTTTCCTATCACATAAGTTATGGGAATGGCTTCCACCCACTTAGTGAATTACTCTATGGTGGTAAGGATGTGTTTATGGCCATATAAAAAGGCAGTGTTAATCTTTCCTATGAGGTTGAGTCCCCACATTGAAAATAAGCATGGCATGGCTAGTAGTTTGAGAATTTGAGCTAGAATATGTATTATATTAGCATGATTTTGACATTATATACACCTTTTTACATATATAGTGGCATTAGCTTCCATGGTTGGCCAATAATAACCAGTCCATAGTAACTTTTTGGCAAGGATGACCCCACTAGTTTGGGACCTACAAACCCCTTTTTGAAATTTCCTTAATGCCAATCTTGATTTTGTCAAGGTTAAATAATGAAGTACAGTTAAATAAAATATTATATGATAAAAGGGTGGGTCTAAATAATGTATAATAAAAATCTTGGTGAATGAAGGATTTTTATATTTTATAATACAGGTTAGGCAGAATGATTTGGTCATGAAGATAATCATATATTTCAACATACTAGGTTGAATTGGAACCAAAAATATCATAAATCATCTTAATGGTCTAAGGTTCATGAGTTTTTATGAGAATATTTTCAACAAATAACTAATAATCTCTAGCCTTATCAATAATCTAGATCATAGAACTAATTATGGCCATGGAATCTATTGTTATATTTTTACCATGAGTTGTCTACTCCAATTGAAGGTGAGAAATTTGTTGTTTGAGGGTGTCTATCATGGATTTATAAGAAACAAGATTCTCATCCTTAGTCTAAAATTAGTTTTTAACCTAACTAATGATAAGATAAGATTCTCAATGAACCAGAAGATGTTGGATATTCCATTGTATTGTTAAGAAAAGTATTGGAATGAGTGTTTTGTAGTAATTCATTTTATTGGTACAAATAAATATGATATGAAAGGACTTGGGAATGAGATCACCTTATAGTTTTATGAATAAAAATCCTACTCTTAATCCATGATATGTGAATTAAACATCAAAATAAAGTTTTAACTATTGTTATTCACGAGGTGCTTCTGCTATGATCATGATAGACTCATCTAGAAACCCAAAAGTGAGTAGTTGAGTATTAGAAAGGGGAGATTAGATAAGTTTGTCTACAAGTACATATCCCTTAATTTCCTTAAAATAACATAATCTCAAATTCACTTAGAATCATGATCCATTTATGCACTTGGCCTTGTAAATCTATTTTTGAAAGTTGATACTTGAGCAAATCTACTTTGGCTATGATGATGGTATTATTTTTAAGAATGTAATGATGTAAATTTTATGGTGTAGAAACTATGATAAACAAGATTTTTCTATTGGTGTATAATTATTCTCATGCACAACCAATGTGCAACTCAAGTAGTATACAAAATGTTATTTTCCCTACTCATCATGTATGGCCAAAAGTGCCCCTAGGGTATTTTTAGTGGTAGATAGGTAGAGTAATAATGGATTTTATGGTGTGGGTGGTAATAGAATAAGTGGATTGTCTAGGAATTATTTCAAGTGATAAATGGCTTTATGATAATTTAAATTATATGAAAAAGTGGTACCCTTATTCATCAAGTGGGTAGATGGATAGAATTTATTAGCTAGTTGAGAAATGAAGTGCCTGGTGGATTGTATCTTGCCTTATAAACTAAGGAGATACTTTAAAGTAGATTTGAGAGGCATCTAAATAATTTTCTTAACCTTGGATAGATTGAATTTAATTCCATTGTGAGAGATAATGAAGTCTATCAATTTACCTAAATTGATGCCAAAGATGAAATTTTTAGGGTTAAGCATTACTTTGTACTCATAGAGGTGTTCAAATATTTGTGCACACACCTCTACGTGTCCTACTATAGTCTTAGATTTATCCAAGTTGTCATCAACATAGTCTTCACTAATGTCATGCATAATATCATGGAAAATAATGGTTATGGCTCATTAGTGTGTGGCACTGGCATTAACAAGGTTGAAAGGAATTACCTAATAATAAAACATTCCCCAAGGAGTGTTGAATGTAGTCTTATGTTGGTATTTTTGTGTGATCTTGATCTGATTATACCATGAAAAACCATCCATGATAGAAATCATCTCATACCCAACATTATATTCCATAATCATCTCAATATTTGGTAGAAGAAAGTGATCTATTGGGTAGGCTTTGTTGATGTCCTATAAATTAGTACATAATATTATACCCTCTTGCTTCTTACTATCTAGCACAATATTGGAGATCCACTTTGAATAGTTGATATGAAAAATGCATCCCACCTCAAGGATTTTTTCTAGTTCTTTATTGACTAATATGGCAATATAAAGATGCATTTTCCTCATATTTTAATTAATTTTATTAGCATCAAGATGTATTAAAATATTATTTAGAACCAAATAAGTATAAAAACATAGCATATCAAAATATGTCAATGCAAAAATAGAAATGAATTCCCTAAGGATAGTAATAAATTCATGTTCCTCAGTGAGGGATGTGCCTAACTTTATTCACTTTGGATCATCTTATGTTTTAATATTGACCTCATAAGTGTCCTCCATAAGGAGTGTAAAACAATATTCAAGGAGAGTTAGAAAAGTAACAAACTAATTGTAAATATCAAAGTCATATAATTGGAATATTTCATCATGTTCACCCAAATAGGATGAATCAAAATCACCTAAAGGTGGCAAGGACCATGTAACAAATACCTCTTGAATTTCTTAGACAATCTACTCAAAAGATCATTACTCTTCTGAACTAATTTTTGACCCATATATGATAATGGTATTGGTGGCATCCCGATCTTAATTAAAGTAAGGGTAAACATCACCATATAATGGTACATAAAATAGGTTTTCACCAAGAGACTATCCTTTTTATTTACTATTACCCTAGTTTGAATGTGCCTCAAATAGGTTTCACCTTGGGACCTCAATGTTTGATTTTATTTTTAATTTTTGATAAATAAGTTCACCCACTTGTTAAAATAGGTGGTAGGATCCAATGTTATATAAAAACTTTGCTTATGATCTCCTAGAGGAATATGGTCTCTTAGGCCCATGAAGTCACAAATGGCCTCACCATTTTTAAACTCATCTAGTGATATCAAGGATTCTTGTTGGTCATAGTCAATGATTTGAGGTTGATGTAGGAAAAGTGAGGAAGGATGAATGATAGTTGTAGTGGTATAACATTAGGTTTAAATAGGTTGGTATTGGTTAAGTCCTTGTATACACTATGATCAGACTTTACATCATTATAAGCATTTTCATTGCTAGTTATTTGGTGTAGGAATATAGATAAGATATGCAGGGTCACCCCCAAGGGGTTTAAATATAATGCCATAAGTTATTTTATATTTGGTCATGGAGATTGGCTCAAGAATTCATTATTGATTTAACCCTAGGACTATACCTTCATATTTTTTATTATCCATGGTCTGATTAGTGATGGGATACTTTTTCTTTGGTAATAATTAGCTAAATCATCATTATAAAGACAAGATTCATCTTCATCAAGTGGTACTTATTATTGGTTAGTTTCTATTGTGAAAATAATAGGATTTTGGGATTTAAACTTTCTTTTTTGCCTCCATTCCATGTCAATAGTTTTGTCTTTGGCTCTTCCATAACACTTGGTGGCTTGTGGAAGCTTAGTTATGTGGAATGCATTATGCATGATGTATTCACCTGGACTTTTGTTAGAAAAGGTATAATGGTTAGATATCTCAAGAGGGGGTGTAAAATAAAGTGGAGGCAAGGATATATGGGTCTATATAATTAGACTCTAGTAATTTGATAAATACATTTTTGTCCTTGTTTAGTGTAGGGTCTAAGCCAAAAATGTAATTTTAGCTCTTATATTTAGCTTCTAAATGATTGTAGAATTTATATGTCTATAAATTTGCAGGAATAGTCAATTACATCCTATAATGGGGGAAATTGATACATTGGTATGATGTGGAAGGTATTACGTAAATTTCATGTATCCATGGTTGGCCCAGAATCAAATTGTATGATAAATCTAGATCTAGCACATGGTAAAGTGTGTTATGGGTCAAGGGCCTAATGATAACTAGAAAATAAATTATTCCCTATGACTCTATTGCTTCATTATCATATGCCTTGATATTAATGGTATCGATTTAAAGGTTAGTTACTATGTATCCAATATGATTGACTAACCTTATATACATAATATTGAGGCTTGATCCATTGTCTATGAGGACATGTTTAACTATGTGTTAGGATATGATAAATTTGATAAATAACAAGTTATTATGGAGATGTACAAGGGATGACATGTCACTTTAGTCAAAGGTAAGTTTTTGGCCAAGAGCTAAGTGTCCTACCAAGGCTTGGAATTTATCTAGCATAATGTCATTTGATACTTGGTATTGGTTTATAAGTTTAGTAAGGATGTTCTTATGGATAATGGAGGTACACAAAAAATTTAAAATAGAGATTTGTGCAAGTGTCATTTGCAATTATTCCACAATATCATATGTTTTATCCTTGGCATAGGTAATTATCTTATTTTTTGTTAGCATGGGTGTTGGATAGGCCCATTGGTAGAATAAGGTTGCAAACCTATAATGGTAACTTTAGTCCACTGAGTTTTGATTGTGCAATCTAGATTAGGTGATGGATCATTATAATTGGAAGAAGGGCCTAAGATGGTAACTCTTGGATACTACTAGGATTTTTTGCCAATATAGACCACATGATAATTATCAACATAATAAAGATGTTAAGTATTGTTTAGTACTAACCATGGGTGATTGGCTATTGATCTAGGGTTAATGGTAATAGTCACTATGTGACCAACCATGATATGTCTTATAACCTTATTGTAGTCATGCATGACAACATGATAATCCATTTATTTAGTTGGTTCATTATGAAATTGGTTTTTACCATTATATGGTTTTAGTTTCCATCATTTCTATTGTTTTTGTTGTTGATACTATGGTGGTGGTCTATGTTGTTATTATTTATACTATTGATTCTAATTATTGGCATTATGTTGTGGGAAAGTGTTATGATAAATGCCCAAGTTTTGGTTATAAGTGGGGGCCCTAGTATCTAACTCTATTTATTCATTTTCCAACATATTTTTAATGAGGTGCCATAATTTTACACATTGACATATGGAATGTCCTATGATTGAATGATAGTCACAATACTCATGCTCTTTATACTAGTCTAGGAAAGGAACACTCTTAGGGAATGGTTTTGGAATGTGAAAAATAATTAGATTAGTAGAAAATACTTTATTAAATATTAATTCAATGGGATTTATAGGTCTTTAAAAATTATCTTTATGGGTGGTCCTCTTTTTTGTAAATGAATTTGTAAAGGAGGTAGTGAGAGTGCTTGTATTTGTGGAACTAGATACATATGTGGAGCCAGTTGAGTAGATAGTCTTTACACTATTTAGACATGGCATGATTTAGTAGCTCCATTACCCATAATTTTCTTGTTGTAGTTATAAACCTTAGGCTTCTTGGACACAATGGCTTGGAATGGCACAAGAGATTGTATTTGAATTAGCCTTTGACTCTGGTTTGGGCATTGATATAGGTTCTATATTTGGCTTGGGTCTTAGTACTAGTTCTATCTCTGGTTAAGAGTGTACAACTTGATTATCCATTTATTGATAATGGATTTCTAAATTTATAGGCCTTGGTCAATAATCTCCTCAAATATATAGGCACACTGAAGCTCCAAGTTATAGGAAATATCACTTTGTAAGTTATGATTAAACATTATGGCCAACTACTTATCTGGTAAATTATTTTTGAAATAGCTAGTAAGTTGCCTCTATCACTATAAATAGTTCAATAAACTCTCACTAGGTCTCTATTTATCTTGGCCTAAATACATGATAGTAATCTCATACTTGAGATTATAAGAGAAGTGATACACAAACTTCTCTAAGAGGTCATCAAAGTTAGGCAAAAAATTATTTGAAAGTTAGAGTAACCACTCCAAGATCTATCCTACTATATTATGAGGGAGAATAAGAAACAAATAGATATTGCTAAATGCCATGGGCTCGCATGTAACATAGAATTCCTTAAAATATTTGTTTGGGTCACCTTTGCCTTTATATTTGTTAAAATTTGGTGGATCAAAACCCAGAGGAAATGGTATCTAAGGATAGTCCATGTTGAAAGGGTTTGAGCATACTTAATTCAATTTAAACTTCTTCCCCTAATCTCCCATTTGAAGATTATAAATTGAATCATTCACATGTTGCAGTTCTTAGGCTAAGAATGTTGATGGTATGGGTGGTTGTGGTTGGGGTTGAGCGGTCCTATGTGGATTAATCTGACCCAAGTATAATAGATAAATGGAAGATTGAGGAAAATGTTCATTTGGTTGGTTTCCCTACTAAGAATATGCATTTTTTGGCTAGGTTAATGTTATTGGTTAGGTACTTTTTGTTTGTAAACATTGGAGTTAAGATTGGTAATGTAACTTTGATTTTGAGGGATGTACAGACCAAACATATGGATTTGATATGGTGGAATTAACTATGTGTGATGGGTTTGTAATGGAGCTTGTTGATGATTAATCAAACCTTATTGTATGAAGGGCAACTAGTTTTGGTTAAAGGCTTGTTATAAAAATTGCTACATGTTAGGCATGTATTTTACACAAGACATATGTTGGGTATGAGGTAATTATTTCCTAGTAAATATTTTTTGGATGTTATAAACTTTTTTTTATTGAAAACTTGTTTTTATTTAGTTACTTGTTGTAAATGAGGTACTTTTTACTAGTTAGGTACTTATTGTTGACTGTCTATAAGATGTTGTTGATTAGAAAACATCTGAGATGGATGATTCACCACTTATTATGATGGCATGTTGGTCTAAAATTGATGAGATGTACTACTTGTTACCACCTACTATGGTGGGTTATTCAATGGTAGTTAACTGTTTACTCCTTTTTATACATTTTAAGAAGCATATAGTCATTGAGGGATAGTCACCTATTTGAAATTAAATGTACCTACCCCTTATTTTGTGGTCTATTTGGTGTAATTGAATGGGGAATCTATTGGGAATTATTGGGTGGAGTGTTCTTTGGTACATTAGACTATATTTTTTGTAGATAAGGTAATAAATATGTGGTGTCTACCATATCATGAAGAGAGGTTCCTAAAGATGTTGTTGATTGTTATTCATTTAGAGGAACATTAAACATGTCTATAGGTGGCATGTTTTAAACAAATGGATCTATTTTCACATTAGAAGAGCTTACAAAACTTGTTTGTAGTGTACTTGATAGAGCTAACTCAATAAGTGACATGTTTTAAATATTCATGGCATTAAATTTTCTTGCTAGATCAAGGTAGGTTTGGTAGGCCTATTTTACTTGTGCAAATTGGTCAACACTTTGACCTTTTTCCTTAGAAAATGTAACAAGTTTCTAGCTAGGCATGTGTACAAGAGCCTAATTTTAAGTAGTAGAGTCATACTCAAATGTTTAGATGAGAGGTGCATGACTAGGTGCCCTAGCTTAGCAAGGTAGAATTCTTATGGAAAATATAATGGGAATTTTACACCTAATTTTACTACTATGAAAAAAATCTCATCTTTATGTTCTAAAATATGATGGTCAAACAAGTATGAATCTTAACTATCATTATATAGTACATTCACATGATACGATTGTTGTTGTTAAACCATTTCCATACTATGTGGCATGTTGTTAGGATATTGTATTAATAGGTCTTATTCTTCCATAGACAAAGAGGTGTGTTTGTAAGGTATTAAGTGAGTTTGAAATGTTCTTATCCTATGTAATGGGATGCATATGTGGGATACATGTCTATCTAATACACTATATTATCACTTTGAGGCTCATAGTCAAAGGGGTCACTTGTAACAATGTTTTCATAATCTATATTATGCATATCCTTGTTACATGTATATCAAGGCATGGATAAATTTATGTCACTTTCCTTTGAGAATATTTTGTCTAATGTTTCAATATTTTATACCTTGGTTTATAATAATATTTAATTTGAAAAATCAAACCATAAATTGGTCTAAAATTATAATAAAATAATCTAGGTATTTGGAATAAACAGTTGAAAAAGGAAACATTTGACTTGGTCTTAGTAAAAGTTCTAATCAAACCTGAATATTTGAATGAAAATTTGAACTTGGTTGAGGAACATGATATTTGATACTAAATGGGAAAAAATGATGTCTAGGAAATATTAATTGGTCTTTTCACATGAAAATTTTAACTAGGTATTAGAAACAAACTTGGTCTAGGCATATGATAACTTGGTCTTGGCATGGAAATGAAACTACTGTTACATCTAAGGATCCTAATTTGAAACAAAAGGCACACATAGTCTATGTATAATCTGAAAACAAGTCAAAACATGGTCTTGATTTAAAATGGGATTTTATCTAGGAAATGTTCTTAAACCAAACTAAAAATAAATCCAAATTACATAATCTAAACATAAAAAGGTGAATAACTCAAGCCTATATTGTAGGAAAGACTCAAGCGTAAACAAATTATCTTTAGATATGAAGTTCAAAGGATGGATTTTGAATGTGGTTTAAAACACTTAGATTTTTAAATGATCAATGGTCTAGACTAAAATTAGTACTATAATAATGTCTTTTATAATAAAGCACAAATGATTTTTAAAGTCTTTGGTCTAAGATAAATGGTCTTACCAAATTTGGGTAGCATAACACTTCTTAACATAAATATTGTATATATAAAGTGTTTTGGTATCAGAATTGTTTGTTTACATGAATTATTATAGACTTAATTACACAAAAGAAGATTCACATAAACATACATTCTTGTCATTATAATCGACACAAGGTTTACATAGTATCTTCCAAACTTATATAGGTTTACCAGTTCTTGAGAGGAATTAAGTCTTAATCCAATAAATAAAATTACATGAAGGTAGATTTTTTATCCCCCCTCTATCTCTCAATAAATTGTACATGGCATGGAACATAGAGCATAAAATCAACTCAACATTGGTAGGATAATCTGTGATAAGTGGGACTAATTAATCTAAAAAAATTTAATTGGATTTTCTAAATGGTCCATAAGTTCTTAAAAACACTTGGTGACAATAAAATATCCATCATTTAGATGACAAACTATCTAGCTTGTTATGAAAGGGTATTTTCCCTTTCACAACCACTCCTATAAATTTCTTATTAGAGTGTGATGTTTAGACTATCACATGCTCTGAGACCCTATTTTGTTGGTCAAGTTAATCACTCAACCACTATCCCAATGAATATTATGCTTAATTTATATACCCTACTAGATAAATGAGGTTAGTATAATGTTGGGAGATGAAAACCAAAGTCATCACATGATGAACTCCCACTCACTATGCCAAAAATAAAATGGAGAAAGTTCATTATGAGTCACCCATATTCAAGAAAATGAGGGGAGAGCATACACACAACTTCACAAAATAATTCTAAAAATGGAAATGCAAAATTGAAAGTGAAAAAATCAAATTGTTTTTTAACACTAAAATTGAAATGTGTGAAGTCCTTGCAAAAAATCTTGAATTGAAAAATAATAAATTTTCCAATGTTTTAAACACTAAATGTAAATATGAAAATGTTTTTTTAAAACACCAAATTTAAAATGTGGAGTGTTTTTGGGATTCAATAAGGTTTCTCTTTGTTTGAAAAAACTTATTAGAAGTTTTATTAGGTAAATATAGTGAAGGGAACCTACAAAATTAGCTTAAAATCATGAAAATATTGCTCTTCGAAATGATTTCACAATTACATAGTAAAGGTAAATTACAAAATTGTTCATTAGTAGAATCTATAAAATAGCAGAAAGGAGATAACTTATAGAGGTAAATTTTGTATTTTTGGGATGATTTCAATATTAAACTCAATGATTTTGTACTTTCTTTGGCCTATTTTTTAACTAGAATAGATTATTTTTCTACTAAGTCTGGTAATTTCACTATTTTATGCTCTAATTTTGTACTTTACAAAACCTACAAGAAATCACACAAATAGAATAGAATAATTTCATTCTTTTAATATTATTTAACAACTCCTTTGGACATTTTTACAACTTTTTTCATCAAATTTTTAGCTTCATCAGAATTTTTCACTATTTTAGGCTCTAATTTCACATTCTTCCATAAAATTATAAAAACATAGAAATAGTAGAGGATGATTTCATGATTCTTTTGTACAATTTTATAGTTACATGTGCCTAATTCATGATTATAAAAAAAACATAGAAAAATCAAAAAATAATTAAAAATTATAGACTGAATTCATAGTTTACCCAAATAATTTGATAAAATAGAACTTTGAATTCATAATTACATAGAGTAGGGCTGAAATAAAGATAATTTCACACTTTTCTATGACAATTTCTCACTTTCCAACAATGATTTTATTATTTTTTATTCTAGATTCATTGTTATGTAGTGGATGAGTTTGCACTTCAACAATTAATCACAAAACATACAAAAATTGAATAAATAAAACTAAAAACAAGGTTATTGATGATATTTTCTTGATTTTGAAGGGTCTCAAGCCACTCTTATGATGAATTTGGGGTGTGTAGTCCCACCATACATGTTGATATGTAACTTAGGATTATGAAGGCAATATTAATTTCTATTGTTAGTGGATAAACCAAAAAAATCAATGAAAACTAAGATTCTAAGCCTAAGTACTGAGGTGAGAAATGATAAAAAAACAAATAAATCTACTAATGGAAGACAAAAACACCATTTACCTTTCTAGAATGACTCCATCTTGTAATTGGCATGAAAGAAGGTTTGTTCATGGTATTATTAATAAATAGTCTTTGATAATGCTTGATGCTTTATGGGAAGTACCTCCTCTTACTCCCTTGGAAATTGGCTCTTGGCTTTTGTTGTCAATGAATATTTCTAGTAATAATTTGGAATTATTTGTTTGCACATAAAAGTTTGGTTAAGAATGGTCATGACACTTGTATTTATAGGTTTGAAACTAAATATAACCCATGAGTGGTTAGGCTAGGATTAAGTTTGGGAGTCCAAATATAATTAATGATGGCTTTAATTATGCATTTATGGAAGCATGGCTCAATTTTTTAATTTTTATGGCATTTATGTTGATATTTTACAATTCTTGACTTTGAGGATGATGACATCATCATGACCTCATATTCCTTGATATTTGTTGATTTTTATTTTTAAAAATTAGATATTCATTAATTCAACATGGATTTTTTAGTTAAGCATTTAATTTTATTTACTTGGTTAATTAATTCTACTTAGGCTTTTGGTCATTTCAAGAATTGGGTTAAATGCCCCACTTAATTAGTCAAAAATGTTAGTTTTCTTGGTTGAAATCTAATTGGGGATGAATTAATAAGTGTTTATAATTAATTATAGGTTATTCCCAAAATATGGATGCCTTGATGCAATTATAGGCATTTATGTCTAATGTGCAAATGAATTTGGGAGTTTTGGTGATTCTTGGGTTTAATTATGCATTGTTTGCTAGAAATCAATATGAATTCCTTTTAAATAAAGAAGTGGTCAAAAAGGAGTGTCTACACCTAGGAGGGATAAATATATGTGAGTATGAGGTCCTATTTGGATAATTTACTATGTAGGTATCACTTAACAATAATTGAGGTAGCTAGGGTTAGTTAGACTCACATGTTAACCCTAGTTTACCAAGTTATAAAAGGTCAAAGGTAAGAAGATTAGGGTTTTAATTATTGGTTGGATATCATGAATAATTGAACATATTATGAGGTACCAAATAGGGACATAGGTGATAATGTAGGTCTAATAAGAGTTTTGATCTAAATCTATGTATATTTTGGGTTGGACACCTATGTCGAAGTTGGAAATATATGTTGAGTCAATTATCTATTATTGATGCAAGCATCATATGGGTGAAAATAGTAAAAAAATGTATAATGAGAAGATCCCAAATCTTGACCAAAGTTATAAAATGATTCCATATAACTATCATATTAAAAATCTAAACTGTGAACAAGTTATGATCTATGTATCTCTTAGTTGCATTGTATTTATTGTATATGCTAAATTAGGTAAATTTTTATTATTAGCTATATTCTAATGTGAATCTAAATATATTATTACTCCTTTGAAAGAATTTTATTTGATTAAGTGTGTTTTTTTTAAACCCCAAATATCAAACAACATATAGAAGACATGGTTCATCAAAATGGTATAGATCAAACTAAGATATAAGTGTTTAGGCACAATGAGATGGTTAATGTGATATTTTCAATAGTAGAGAGGTTGATAACTGAAGGTTAGAGCCCTAATTAATATTTATCAAATGTAAAATAATAAAATGTTATAAATATCTAATTTTAGTATATATATTTCCCCACTTAAATATGGTAATGCATAAAGATGAAATTACTATGTTATATGAAATAAATATGTACTTGGGTGTGTATGACAAATTGCATTTACTTGAGTGCACTTTGAGTGATTTAATAGTGTATGAACTATAACCAAGATTATGTTATAATATATATCAATGTATATAATATGAAATTTTAAAACATTGAAATACTTGAAAACAAAGAGAACAAAGGAAGAGTACACATGTGTGTCTATGCAACCATGTTTCTTATTGTTGATTTGATATGGTAAAGATTCATCTTTATGAAGAATTAGAGTTAGAAAAGGTTAAAACTTAAACCTTGGATATTTTAATATGGATATTGGAAGGTATTATGCCACCAATATAGTGTAAAGGTGAGTTATGATATAGAAATTGAGATCATTATATCTCAATTACACAACTCAAATACGAATATATATAATGTACTGAGGGTGATTAATTTAATCCACTCATCCTATAAATCTAGTGATATTAGATTATTTAATCACTTTAATTTATAAATCTAGTGAGTTTGAATGATTTAATCATTTTAAAATATAAAATGAACCAATTATTGTAGTAGAAAAGGCTCGATAATAATACATCTCAATGTAATCAGTGTGTCTTAGTGAATAATAAAATTGGTAAGTTCAAATTTTTTGGTGAAATAACATGGCATATGTACCTCTAATATGTATAATTTGGATTATATGTGTCATAAGTCTAAAAAAACTATCCTTGAAATATATCCAAAATTTATGTAATGTATAGGATTTTGACCCAAATGTATATTTGAACCATGGAATACAGATAGAATTTGTGAAATCATGAAGTCCATGTATTATGACATGACTCCAATAAATTTTGGAGATAATTAATAAGTTTTAAAGTGTGGAGGTCATGTTATAATAACATGTCCCCACTGAAATATTAAAATACTAAGTATATAAGTGTGAAGGTCATGTTTTTATGACATACCCCCACTAAAATCTTGAAACTATGAAAATGTGGAGGTCATACTTCTATGACATGACCCACCTATTATGCCACCACCCCACTCTTTTTAGGTGAGGTATATATAATATGGTAGGTACATTACCTCAAAAAGAAAAGGTAATTATATAATTTATGTATAAATCATGTAGCATATAGGGATAACAAATTTAAGTAGATATAGAATTAAAGCTCATAATATGTGATCACATCAAGTCCTAAAATGAATTATATAGATCATGGAGTGGTCTAGAGAGTAACGGTACAAGCTTAGCCTAAAAAAAATCACAGACACAAGATCACACAATGTAATGAAATGGAATAGTCAAAGGAGACTTGATACAAGGGTCATGTTTGAATGTCACACAATCAAAAGGGGTGACATGTAAATTTCCAATCAATATGGAATGATGTTTCAAAATTTCCAAACAACATATAATGGCACATGGGCTAATAATCAAGGAACATATTCAAATGTTCCACAAGCATTACAATTTAAAGTAATGAAATACACCCAATGAAGTAAAAAAATATATGAAGCATAAGTAACCACCATAAGCATAGTATATTAGGCCATGAATGTATGTGTTATCAAAAACATTATGTAGTATAGCATATCAAGTACACTATGAAAGATATGATCATGGATATAGACATGTGTAAACATTAGTAGATAAGGTTAAACATGATAATGTAGAAATGATAATAAATGATATGTAACCTATATCAATCATGATCAAAGAAGGTATATCCCCTCGAATTACTATTGATGTAGGTAGAGGAAAGGTCCAACATTTGGAAGTTCATAGATCATGTGCCTAAGTATGCACATATAACACTCAAACATGCATGAAACATATTTATATATGGGAATGAAATGATATGATATCTACTAACATAAAAAAACATGATTTTAGGAACTGATAAAATTTAGGAATGTTGAATATTTAGTATTTTTGAATTTATTTAAATGTATTTATATTTTTTGAATACTTGACTTTTCATTATATTTATTGTTTTACATATTTTGGGATGTTTATAAGAAAAAGTGAGAAGTAGAGATTATAGGATCATCATTATAAACTATGTGGTGGATATTGTTATTTAGAGACAAATAATGATTTGTATGATGCCCATGCATTATATGATATTGGAAAAAATATTTTGTTATCCTTAGAAGTTTTAATAAGAGGTAATGTGATCAAGTTTTTATAAGTAGTAACCTTAAAATCTCACTTTGATTTATATTATCCTTTTACATAATATGGAAATCATTTTTTCAAAGATATTTTATTTGAACTATTGATATTTAAATTATCCTTAATTATGAAAAATACTAGTAGAAGATACAAAGGTATGTGTATTGCTAGCACATTTTAAGTGTAGTATATAAAAAAATTAATTTTACAATGATGTGTGATTTGATATCATATATTGGTTTAGATTTTGTAACACTTCTATTGACTTGATCATAGTGATGGTTTTATATTTTAGGGATTTGTAAGCAACCCCAGGTAATTTAGATTGAATATTAATACACACATTATTTATATGAGATGTAGTAGGGGTGTTAGGAATGATACATTGATTACATTAATTTAAAACCATAAGATGGGAAAAATCACCCCTTGTAAGAGTGATAACATGGACATGGTTAAATTAATAGTAGTTATCACCCTCATTAGATTAGGAATATGACGATGTTCTTTTCTATCTATTTTAAATGTTCTAAATATTGAAATGATAATTGTATAAGAGAGCCACACAAACTCTAGGGTGAAATCCATTATGTTAATTTATTTTTTTGATTTGGATAACAATCTAATTTTTTAAATAAATTGTAAAAATTTAGAGATCATAACAATAAGATAAACTTATTAGCAACCCAAGTTTCACCCTACTAAATTAGATTACTTAGATCTCCTTCAAACTTGAACTAACATTGGATTGGTCTGTAGGCTATGGGATACCTGTAGCTTAGACAAAACCTATAGATTATGATGTTAGCTCCTCTAATGTATCAAAAAAAATTAGTTTACTAAACCTAATTTGCTTTGGGGGTGAAAAGAGTTAGAAAAATAACTAAAAGGGAAATCTTATTCTAGTGATGGTGATACACCTATATTATTGGTTCATCCACTCAGTTTTGTATTTCTAGAACACTAATGAACTAGAAATGGACTAAAATAATAAATCTAAGTCTTATTATGTAATGGTATTTCACATAGAGGTCTTGATGAATGATAATAAATTGGAGGTAAAGAGAGAAAGGTCTGCTTTGAAACATTTTCAACCTTGTTACACTACAAATCTGATCACCAACCTTTGACACTTTATATAACCCGCATAAGACAACTCATCAACATAAAGGTGTGGTAAGGACATGTTAAGGGAAGATTCATACCACTTTTACACATCTGAATAACCATATACACACTATAATTCAATCATAAAGATGATGTAATGGTCCATTTTGTTGATTCAATAGGTTACAAAGTTCAATCTTGGTAGAGTCTCCTCATGTCAAAGAAAGGGATCCTAAATCAAGGCTTAAAAGCTTGAATATATAACAAAATGAGAAAAAGAGAAGATAACATGGTGTAGAAGAAATAATAAGAGGTCATTCCATCATTAAATCAAGATAGACTTTAGTTACCAATAGTTACTAATAGTCCTCCATCAAATTCTCCTTGATTGATGCTCTTGCATGAGCTCTTTGGCATTGGAAACAAGGTAGTGGGAAATCATAGGCATATAGTTGCTTATCATTATTTATATCATAAGATCAAGTGAAGTGAAATCAATTCCTAAATTAATACTTATAACATGCATTTATTTTTATTTAAGGATCAATCATTTAGGGTGTTTGTCACTTAAGATCAGTTAACTCATTCTTTAACCCTCTTTTGTATTGATTACCACTTAGGTCTAATTGTGAATGGAATATCCACTCAAATATCAATTATGACACTGATTTACACTCAAATATCAGTTATGGATCATGATAAATCCACTTTAACTCTCATGAATAGTTTTCAATATTATTCTCAACTTTAATAGATTGACCAAATGGGTCTACTAGGCCAATTAGGCCTAGTAGCCTAACTTCTTGCACTTGATGGATATGAAAACATGAATTAAAATATTATAACCTGAAAATATATTTAATTTAAGACATTAATAAATTAATCACATCATGAAATAGGTCCTCCTAGGCAAGCAACTCTTATAAATTGGTCAAACTAGTTGACTAGGTCACCTTGTCCTTCACATCTATAGACTAACTGATTAGAAGAAGATCATAGAGGTATTTCTATGAATTGTTTTTATAATATAATTATTTTAATAGGTATAAAAATTTCCAAACAATAATATCCAATTATTGGAATCATCTTAAACCACCTTGTACCTCTATTTCTACACTTTTTCCTAAAAAAACCTTGTTTTTTCCATGTCCATAAAGTTTCATACATCACGTTACCATGGATAATACCCTCTAGAAGTTTATTTAATTATTAAATATTTTATATGATGATTCATGTGTGTTTAAGTGCAAAAAACTTCTCTTTTGTCAAAACTAGTCTATAGGAACATTTTGTGAAGGTTTTGGAGGTGAACCTTCTTAATGAAGGTTCTTAAAATACAGACCTCCAAACTAGAAATTATTTCCATGTATATTTATCACATAAAAAACTTATTTTTTTTGGATAATAATGGGTTCCCATTCAAAAGGTGTGCAAAGATACATAGATAAGTTTGTTTATAGTGTTCTAAATGCATTCTAGACCTACTTATAATTTTAGTGATGGTTCATAAACCTCAGACCCTCAATAAACGTCAATAATTAATTTATTTAAATTTAATATTGTTCCTCAAATCATGATAAGATAATTTTTTCCAATTCCTCATGTGATGAAACATATGAGCATTCAAATAGGTGGGTCAAAATAAGTGTGTAGACTATGTAATCTGAATTAGCTCTTAAGACTAAAATTGACATTTTCATTATATTTACATGATTTAAATAACCTTAATGTGAAAATAAACATCCTTTTACACCATCTTATTAAGTAATTTTTCTTAGTAATGTCTGAAAATATCTCAAGGTAATACAGGCCTTCTAGGCTTAAAACTGGTGTATAGGCCTAATTGGTTAAAATTTGAGTGTTAGAGGTCTAAGGTACATATAAATGGGTTTTGTAATTTAAAAAAATCATTAAAAACCTTATTTATACCTACTCTCAGCCTTTTTAATCATATTAAAATGCTCAAACTACCCATAACTCCTTATCTCACTAGCCTAAGGTTTCTTGGTAATTAAGCTTGTGTAACCCTTATGGTTAGGTTTGGTGATTTTTTTTTTAAATAATATTATAAATATCATGAAAATTTAAAATAACCTTAAAAATATCTATAAATCATATTATAATTCAAATAAACCTTGAAACAAGTAAAAATATTAAGACTATGCACACAGGCATGTTTTGGATCCTTCTCCCTTAGCTAGCCCTTAAAGATATATTTTTATGAAACAATGTGTATGTTAACTATAAAAATTTGTTTTAATAATTATATATATACTTCCATTTCCTCATAAAATATCTCATTATGTTAAAATCCTCTATCAAACCTTATAATCCTTTAAGAAGTCTACCTAACTCTATGTTGACTATCTCTAGACAAGCATAGGATTGTGACAAAACAATGGATGTTTCTATAATAAAGTGACATAATTAAGATTATTTATAGATAAAAACACTCACTATTACAACTTATACCAATTTTCATATGTGGATCTTGCCTATAGAGGCATATAAATGCATTTTCCCTAAGACTAGCTTAGGCTGCATGTGTTTCCAATAGGTTTATGACCGAGTTTTCCTCTTTTCATCTTATCACTATGTTTGATAATATAAAAAAATATTTTTATATTGTATAGGGACATTATTTTAATATTTTATAATCATTTATTGGTCAAACTCAGTCTTATACACCCTATCAAACATCATTTCTTTTCATTTCCCTTAATGTGGTTGCCTCTATCATACTGCTCTAGGTGGTGATTAGAGGAAATGGAAGTGTTTTACATATATTTCACCATTAATTGACACATTTAAACATCCCAAGTAATTTTTTAACCTTGATATCAACCCCTTCATTAGCATATTTGTTCTTCAAACAGTGTTCTTAGGCTCCTAAACAATCTTGATTTTGTATATAGGCCTATGTACTATATTTTATTGAGTTAGAAGTAGAGGAAATGATATTTATAAAGGTATAAACACATAAATTTGTGTTTTTTAAAAATATTTTACTTTATAATTTTCTTCATGGGTTTAAATGTTTCTTTAATTTCACCTTTAGGGTATATGGATATATCAATGCAATTGACCCTAGTATGGTTATGTGTGGACATTTTAAATATAACCTTGACTACAGATATTACTTGGAGAAATATAATTCATACCCAAACCTTATTCATATCTTAATTATCCTTATTAATCCATAATTTTACCATGTAAATCTATCATAGTGTTTTTAAACAAGTTTTCGCTTTTCACTTTCAAAAGGAAATGAGAAACTAAGATAAGTGGTCTAGGGCTTGTACGTACCCAGATGAAGTCTTACACACCAAATTTAGATGACTGAAGGAACTCCTCTTTGGTTGTGGAGGATGGCACTTGTAGAAGAAAGAGACTAAAACATAGAAGTTGTTAGATGGCTAGAAAGTGGACTGCCAAGCAAATGCTTGGTCCTATAAGTGCAAAGAATTCTTGGAGGATGACAGTCCACTAATAAAAAGCAGAATAAAGTCAGAAATAGAAATGATAAAAGACAAAAATAAAAGAAATGAAAGAAAATGCATACCTGTATGCAGCAGTCTACCTTCCATAGTCACCAACATCAGTGGTTCTATCGGCATCGGTAGTCAAGGTTGTCGACATCAGTTAGTGTGCTGATGTCGATAGGGGCAATGGCTTTTGATAGGGTTTGAATGAGTTACAGGTCAGTCAAGTCAATCAAAATGGTCTTGGGAGGGTTTGTAGGACTCTAATAGCTTGTGCTAAATTGATTGGAAAGAGAGTATTGTCTGGAGAGGGACTAAATAGGTGACAGAGGCAAAAAAGGGGGATAAGGGTGAGAGAAGGCTTTTTAGCCTCTCTGAGAAGAATAGGGAAGGTTGTGTCAAGGATGCTTGGAATGGATAGTAGACAGAATGCTAATATATTTGAAATGACACTAAAATAAAAATAGTACAAATACTTAGTTGTGGCACAAGTTGGCAGAGTGCAGGAGCTGTGTTTCCATTGTGGCTGGTGATGGAGATGTCATGCAATCTTCAAACCTATATGGAATGACTGGTGCTGGTCCTCCAAGCCTAGAAAATGCTTTCAAAACACTGATACCTACAAGAAAATGAGAACAAGAATGCTAGGAAGCAAGAGCAAGAGAATTTTGTTTTGCGGGAAGAGGATTTGAGATCCATGATTAGCTGACTCGTGATTAGCGATTAGTGATTAGCCCCAGTGAGAGGTTAGAATTTGGTTTAAGTAAACTGATGTCGGTGATCCCACCAGTGTCAGCCAACATTTGACTAACGTCAGTGGGTGGAGAATGAGTAAAAGGGCTATCAAGCTCGTTCTCCATCCGCCAAGTGCATAATCCATTGGAGAATTGTCGAAGGTTGGGCCAAATACGCATGAGAGTTAGTTAGGCAGTTGGAAAGGAGTAAGAATAGGTCTTGGGTGAGTCACTTAGTCTTAAGGTGAGTCATAGGGTGGGAAATGGTCCAAGGCGAGGTGTCCTAGGTGAGGTGTTATGGGTGATGTGTCAAAAGGGGGGGTTATTAATTCAAAATAAGTTATTATTTTAAATTAGTAAGTGTGTGGGTTAGGAATGTGTTAGGAATGGACCAAGGGGGAGGATGACCAAGGGTTAGACATGATTTTGGTGTCTACATTTGCCCCTTTTTATCTTGTTGGTTGTTTTGATGAACTACAAGACAAAAATAGGAGTTGATTGCCCCAGGTATAGGATGAGATTATTTTCATCCTGTTGGTTGTTCTGGCAAATTGCAAGACAAAAAAAATGAATGTAGATTGCCCCGATTATGGGTGAGGTATTACCCCTCAAAGCGGGAGTCAAGGGAAGGAAACCTAAAATTGGGTGCCGATTTGATAGATAGTGGATGAATATGGGGAAGTTTGAGTGTGAATGCTGCAAAAGTTGAGATTGCGCACATACCACTTCACGAGATGGTTAGGTCAAATTATTGCAAGTCAAAGTCGAGGAGTGCCAAAATTGAAATAACTGGGCCCCAGCATTTAGTTGTAGTTGATTGGGTTATTCGATCCAAGCTGTAACTCCAATGGTCATCATGTTCCAAGTATCCCAGGCTTAGGAAGTGCTCTTGGAAAACACAAAAATGTCACAAGTAGTGGGGATCAACTTGCTCATGATCTTATACTTGTGAGGGTCAAAATATGGGTTGCAGACAATTTTTACTAACCATTCGTGAGGTAGCATACATGCAAAAATAACCAAGGCAACATTGTCTTGGAAGTGGTTGTAGTCAAAGGAGATAGTCATGATCTCCATGGTCATTGGTTGAGGTGGATGGTCCATTGGATGGATGGATGAAGGAATGGCTGAGCTAACCTCAGAAGACCCCATGTCAACTGAGTGCTACCTACATAGCCCCTATCATTAGGGCCTCAGGCCAATGTAGTTCTCCCAAGAGGGAGGAAATGGGTTGAAGTGGTTGATGTGTTTGGTTTGGTCATGATAATGATATAGCACTTCCCATATGTCTGAGGGTACATGCTTGAAATGATGAGGGGAAAGATGATGTTACACCCTGTTGCATTTTGTGCAATGGTGTATTCTATAATATTAGTCAGGGTTTTTCATCCCTAGAAATTGTCTATATGAAGTAATGGATGTATGCTAAAAATGAAATGGGTCTATTTATGCTTCAGTGAGTAATGGTTTATGCTTGACATAAATTGGGTGGTCAATAGTTTCCATGTGTATTGGTGTCCATAGAAACTAGTGTGACTAAGTTATGATAATGTGAATGGTCTAAAAAAGGTTAGGTTGGGTTGGATGACAAATGATTTGGTTGAATATGCCCAAAGGTAAGGAGGAAGTGAAAGGCATTTTTTCCTTTTCATTGACAAGGACCATAATGATAACATAAGTAGGGGGTTTTTAGAAAAAAAATCCCCGTTCATGCATTACGTCATTGACCATTGGTTGTGTTAGAGAGGTAATCGAATCACTTTGATATTAAAATGAGCTTGAAATCCCTTGAGTAGGTGATGTGATATGTGAGGAGAGGGTAACCCCTTTTAGTAGGGATAACTTTTCCCCTTTTTATAAGAGACCCTGAGATGACTACAAGCCAAGTCCATGACCCACTATATATTTTGAGTAGACTGATCAATGCAAGAAGTCTACATAGAGATGTCATTTTGTTTTGTGGTCATTTGTGAAGTTGATCGATGCGAGAAGCTTCTGAGAAAGTGTTGTTTGTAGCAGGAGTTTAGTCATAGCCATCCTTTGAGGGAGTGGTCTATATTTTTTATTTATATATATATGAGGGCTTTGAATAGCTGTCCTTCGAGGGAGCAGTCTATTAGCTATAGCAATGATAGTACAGTTGTCCTTCGAGGGAGCAGCCTGCCTTTAGAGTTTATGACCTTTGATATTTTGACATCAATTTATTTTTTTGATAGAATTTTGAGTCATGGACAAGACTATAGAGGTTTAAGGGCTCCCTTTTATTAGGACAAAGCATTCATACTTTATAAAAGGGTTACATAGGGCTTGCTTTAGAGAAACAGGGTTGAAAGAAATGAGGATTAAGAGGACAAGGGTTGCTCAAGGGACGAGCTCAAGTTAAATGTCAAGTGAGCGGGCACTCAACTAACAGTAGAATGGTCATAGATGCAAGGCATTAAGGGGCTTAGGTTCTAGTCGGCCTTCAAGAGAAGATAGATGATAAGTCCCTAATCCATACTTGTGCATGATGATGTAAGGTCCGAGCCAATTAGGAGCAAATTTGCCCCGTTTACTCTGTTTCATATTGGTGACATGTTGGTTCTCTTTGAGGATGAGGTCTCTGATGTTGAAATCTCGTTCTCTCAAATTTTTGTTATAGGCTCATTTGATGTGATTTTGATAGACATGGAGATGGTTGAGGGCAGCAAGATGACGTTCATCGAGTAACTCAAGTTGAGCTAATCGATCTTGATGAAAGTCATCGTTAGAAAGAATGTCATGCAGAGAGATGTGAAGAGATGGGATCTATACTTTGAGAAGTAGGATAGCCTCTATTCCATACACTAAAGAGAAAGGGGTAGCACCCGTAGAGGTTTGGATGCTAGTGCAGTAAGCCCATAAAGTGAAGGGAATGTGAACGTGCCAATCCCTTCCAGTGTCATTGACCACATTCATGATAATTTTAGTTAAGATTTTGTTGGAAGCCTCATCCTACCCATTTGCTTATGGGTAGTAAGGCGAAGAAAAGATGAGTTTGATGCCAAAGGAGTCACAAAGTTTTTGGACAATTTTGTTTTTGAATGACTTGCCGTTATCGGTGATAATTTTGTGAGGTTCATTGAAATGACAAATGATTTGGGTGTTGATAAAGTCAACAATTTTGTCAGCTTTTGTGGAGATGAGAGGAATAGCTTCCACCCATTTGGTGAAATACTCGGTGGTGGTGATGATGGACTAATGATGAAGAGATGAATGAGGGTTAATCTCGTCAATAAGATCTAAGCCCCACTGTGAAAAAGGCCAAAAATCTTGAGTGACTTATAGGGCATGGCTAGGAAGATGAAGCAAGTTAGCATGCTGCTGACACTTGATGCAATGCTGAACATAGTCATTACAGTCTTGATGAAGAGTGGGTCAATAATAGCCCAAGTGAAGGATGCTCTTGGAAACTGAGTTACCATTGAAGTGTCTGCCATAAATCCCATTATGGACCTATTTAATGGCATGAGATGCTTTAGTGGAGGTTAGACAGCGAAGAAGGAGGCTGTCAAAGCCTCTCTTATAGAGAAGACCCCCTAGCATGGTATAACGAGTTGTGCATTTGATGAAAGTCCACTATGAATTGTTAGAGAGGTTGGGAGGAATGATAGAATGAGCCAAGTAGTCCACAAGTTGTTTATACCACACATCCTATGGACTAGAGTCTATGGTGTTGATGAGGTTGATGTCAGTGGAAATGTATGAAGGCAACGACACACAATGTACCATGACATAAATTCTTGATGAGGATGATGAAGAGGGAATATGCGAGGTGAGGGAAGCCATGGTGTCAGCAAACTTATTCGTAGATCGAGGAACAGTCTATAAGAGGTAATGGTCGAAAGATGCTAGAAGGGTGTCAACACGGTGCTTGTACCTTTGCAAAATTTTGTTTTTACAAAGATATGAACCATTGATTTGATTGATGACAAGTTGTGAGTCATTGAAGATGTTGATGGTCTTGATGCTTAAAGAAAGGGAAATTTGAAGTCCCAAAATTAAGGCTTCGATTCAGCCATATTATTGGTACATTCAAAGTCGAGTTTGAAAGATAGGGGCATGGGCTCACCCTTGTGTGGGATGAGGATGACCCCCGCACCCCCACCGAGTTGACATTTGGAGCCGTCAAAGAACATCATCATTTCATAGAATGTGTCATCAGTTGAGAGAGTGGTGATAGATTCATTAGGGAACTCACATTGAGAAGGTTGATTGTTGGGAAGAGGGGCATCTGCCAGTTGGTCAGTGATTATTTGCCCCTTTATGGACTTCTACTGGATGAATTCCAAGTTAAACTCAGCAAGCAGCATGAGCCAATGAGCCATACGCTAGTTTTGGTATGGCTTGGAATGCATGTATTTAAGAGGGTCAGTGTGACTGATGACAAAGGTTTTGTGATTGAGAAGATAGTGGCAGAGCTTGGTAGCAACAAATACTAAGGCCAAATAGAGTTTCTCAGTATGAGTATACCGAGTTTCATAGTCGAGAAGTGTTTGGCTTATGTAGTAGACCACTTGCTCACGGTGTTTCTCATCTCAATGCATGATCATGGCACCTAACAAATGGTTGGTTGTTGAGATGTAGAGGTAGAAGGGTTGGTCATCTTTAGGTGGAATGAGGACTAGTGGAGAGACCAGATAGTGTTTGAGAGCTTCAAATGCATCTTGATAGTCCTTGTCCCATTTAAAGGAGACATCCTTTTTGAGGAGATGGTGAAAGGGTTGGCAGTGGTTAGAAAGCTGCGAGATGAAGTGGCGGATGGACTGGAGCTTCCCTTGTAGACTATGAAGCTGCTTGAGATTGGTCAGAGGTGGCATCTCGAGGATAGCATGGATTTTGGTGGGATCTATCTCAATGCCACAGAGAGAAATGATGAACCCTAGGAGCTTCCCTAAGAGGACCCCAAAGATGCATTTCTTGGGGTTAAGGCAGACATTATACTAAAGAAGGCAAGAAAAGATGATCTTGAGGATAGTCAAATGGTCGTGACAAAGCTTAGACTTGCCAAGCAAGTCATCCACATAGTCCTCCATGATTTTATGGAGAATATCATGAAAAATGTAAGTCATGGCACATTGATATGTGGCACCTGCATTTCTCAGACCAAAAGGCATGACTCAATAGCAAAAAGTCCCACATGGGGTAATGAAGGTAGTCTTGTGTTGATCTTTTGATGCAATTAGGATTTGGTTATACTTGAAAACCCATCCATGAGTGATAGCATCTCATGGCCAGCCATGAGATCAACAAGTTGGTCAATGTTGGGCAGAGGAAAGTCATCTTTGGGACAGGCCAGGCTGAGGTCATGATAGTCTGTGTAGATTCAGATCCCCCCAATTGCTTTGGTAATAGGGACAATGTTAGATACCCACTATGGATAATCAATGGGTTAGATGAAAGAGACAGAGAAAAGATGTTGAAGCTCCTCTTTGACAAAGAGTGCAACACGAGGATGCATTTTGTGAAGCTTTTGCCTAACAAGCTTAGCCTCTGGGTTTGTGACGATGTTATGGATGACAATGTTAGGGTTGATACCAGGCATGTCACTATAGGTCTAGGCAAAGGCCTTGCTATTATCTAAAAGAAATGTGGTATAGTCGATCTACTCCTGACCATTCAAAGATTGACCAATTTTTAAGATGTGAAGAACATCAAAAGATGGAAAGTTAATGTCAATGGTTAATTCATTTAACATAAACTGCATTTCAAAAGAGAGGGAGCGCTGAATGAAAGAGTCATCAGCACCCATGTAGGTGTGAATGGCATCATCATCTAGGTAGTGGATAGTGTTGATGGTTATCGATTCATCATCTATCATGTTGGGATAAACAAGAGGGAGAGACCTGGAGACCCCATTGAGTTGATAGGTTAGGAGTTCCAAGTGGATGGTGTTTATACAAAAAAAACTAGGAAGGATGGAAACCACTGACTCTGTAGGTGAAGGGGGAAGAATAGGTGAGCTTAGCAAAGATTGGTCGATGGTGGGTTCAGGGCAAAGGTTTGCAGAAGCCTCGGTGGGTTCTTGGAAACCCAGACCATATCATTTCTTGGCATTGTCATCGTTTAGCAGTTTGATGGGCTGATGGGATCCTTGTTCATAGCACCTAAAGCCAAAACCCTTCCATGCACACCTATAAAGGTAGGTATGAGTAAAGGTGGGGTTGCCAAGAAAGGAGAAGTTAGATGTGAATGGTTGAGGTGAGGAGAAAGGATTCTCGTTAGTAGGAGCTTGATCCAGTCCCCCATAGATGAGATTGGTTCGAAGGCTAGGAGGATCATAAGGAACAACCATTCTGATCTGATGGTCATAGCTTAGACTATGATGAAGCTATCCATACTCTTATGGAGTTTGGAACATGTCTAGGGAAAGTAAGTGATATTCCCCAAGTGAAAGTCGTTGGAAGATATCTTCCATGGGGCCCTTGGTTGTCACTTGAGAAGGTGATGTGAGGGCAACCGTTGTTTGCATACTGGTTGAAGCTTTCACAGATGGAGGTGGTGTTTAGGTTGGTGTCTTGAGAGGAATGAGAATGTCATTTGGTTGATAGGTTGTGTTACAAGTCTTGAAAGGGGATGGGTCAGTAGGAATGACATGGACTTGCCCATCATGTTCAAATTTGACACAACAGTGAAGTGTAGAAGGGATGCAAGCCATGGTGCAGATCTAGGGTCATCCTAATAGCATGTTATATTGGAATTCTCCCTCAATGATGTAGAAGAGCTCTAGGATTATGCGTGGGCCAATGTGAATATGGAGGATGATGGTACCAATAGTGTTAGTGGTGGTGTCATTAAAGGATCGAAGGATTGCATCAATTTTTGATACACAATTCTTGGGGAGGGCCAATTGATCAAAGGCGTGGGTAGAAATGATATTAATGCTAGCACCCCCATCAATCATAACTTACTTAATGTGAGTTTGATCAATGTAGGCTGTGATGAAAAGAGCAGCATCCTGATCTTTCGAGGTAGAGGTAGGAATTTTAGAATCGCTGAAAGTGATAGAGGCAAGAGGGGATAAAGAATGGAGCAGGGCAGCTAGTGGTTAAGGGTCTTCGGGTTGGACCTCCACTACCTGTAAGGCTCTGATTAGAGCTTGACGATGTTGGGGTGAGATTTAGATGAGGTCATATAAGATCATCTTCATGGGCATTTGGTGAAGCTATTTTAACATAGAGTCATGGATTATCCTTGAAGAAGAGGGTTGGGATGCACCCAAGATGGAAATTTTGGACTTTGGTGGTTGAGGTGGCTAGACAAAAGGGTAGGTCCAAGGAATAGCAGATTTTTCTTTTGCCTTATCCTTTTGTGACCTAGTGGTTATGTGGATGGCATTAATTTTGAAGAGAGGAGGCAAAAGAGATGAAGGGACCATAGTTTGTTGATGAGATGTCATTGTCGATGAAGAGGTTTGAGGGATATGGGAAGGTGTCAGAGGTCTATCATCAGTGTCCTCAAGGAGAAGGGTGTCTTTCTCCATGTAGTAGCAAATGACAACTTTGAGGGCACAATAATTCTTGGTATCATGTCTTGGCATATGATGATATAGGCAAATCTTAGTATCATAAAACCAGGAAGGTTTTGACCCGAGGGGTTGGAATGGCTTGATAGGCAGAAGGGTTATGCTAGAGGTCTACAAAAGTTGATGTAATATCAAAGCGTATGAGCCCACTAAAGGGTCCATGCTTGTTGATGTGTGAGATGCTGGTGACTTTTGCTTGGGGGGTGTTGAAGGAGGCTTTCGTACCACCTCTTGGGTTGGTGATACAGCCACATGCGGAGACGACACTTTCTTTGTGAGAGTGCCAAATTTTTTAGAGAGGGTAGGCTTGTGGTAGGCAAAGGAAGTAGTGGAGGTAACTTGTTTTGGTTAGGGGTCAGAGTAGGGAGCACTCCTATTAGGGTAGAAGGATGAGGGCCCAAAATGGAGGGCAATGGTGATAGTGGAGGAGGGGTTCACTGCCATGGCTTAGAAATCTTCTTTGGTTTGGTTTGAGGACTACTATTGGGTGAGGAAAGGTTTAAGTCTACCTTCACTTGTAGGTGAATGAGGTTAGTGACGGGGTGAACATCGAGTGACTTGATGGGTTTTGATATGGTGGATGAGGGTTTATGTTCTGATGTGAATGGTTGAGGTTTTAAAGGTTTAGAAATGGAAGTCTGGTCATTGTTGGAAACTTTTGGAGATTTTGTCACAAGAGGGTTGGCGGCAAGAGGTGAGATAGGCTGGGTAGGATGAGGAGCTTTGAGTCACTCCCATAATGCTTGATGTTCCACTTTCCTCGATTAGAGAAATCCTAGTTTCTCTACTAGTCGAGAGAATTGTTGGGAAGATGTAGGATGAGGCTCTGGTCCTTTAGAAGATGTGGATGGTTACAGGGCCAAAAATGTGTTAGGTGTGGCAGTCTCAGACCCAAGGTGTGGGGGAGTCATAACTGGATTGTCATTGGTCGAAGAAGATGGAGAGATAGGTTTTTCTCTTGGTGGAGAATGAACTGGAGAATGTGGCTCCTCAAGAGGGTAGAGGGTAGGGATGATTGTGCCTTCTACATGCAGTTGAGGAGTAGGAAGGGTAGGGTCCTCTATTGGTAGGAGGAATGATGAACGTGAGGCTGGTGGTGCTGGTATGGCCAAGGTGTCCTCCAATATAAAAGAAGTTGATGGAGAACTAATAGGAGAAGAGGATTCATCCACATGTGATGGACTGATTGGCAGACTAACCTCTTGAGACTATGAGAGAGGTTGGTTAGATATAAGAGGTGAGACCATGTTGATTGTACGTATATTATGTTCTTGGGAGTCATTAGTCATGGTCTGCACATTGTTTTGGCTAGGAGGATGGTTAGGAAAGGGTTGTTTAAAGATGTCTATGCTTTGATTGGGTGGCACGTTTGGGTTGTCTAAGATAAGGTCACCTTTATCAAGCATGTCCTGAATGATGTTCTTGAGAGTCTTACAGTTGCTCGCGTCATGGCCTTTGACATGGTGGTAATTACAGAAGTTGTTTTCCCTATACCATGCAGGGATAGCACGCGAGGGATTGAACTAAGGAGGTGGTCAGATTTGGGGGAGATTGAGGACTCCTTGTTTGACAATTTTATCTAACACAGATGCGTATGATTCTCCTAGTGGAGTATACTGACGCTACACATATCTTTGCTAGAATTGTTTGGTGATGTAGTCTGATGTGGAAGGTTGAGATTGGTTATTTGTTGAAGAAGATGATCTAACAATGACAGGATTTGCTAATGCCTTAGATTTGGAATTAGAAGAAGAAGGTTTAGAGGAAGAGTCATTGGACTTGGTGTTGGGGTTTTTACTCTGCAACTTGACTTTGTTTTCCTTGATGGCACGTAGTTCAAGCTTTCTAGCCATCGTGAAAGCTTCGTCAAAGGTATAGAATGTCTGGACCCGCAAGGTAGAAGAGATGTGTTTGGCACATGCTCTTGAAAAGAGCTCAATAAGCTTAGGTTGAGGTAGGGAAAAGGAGAGTTGATTGATCAGGCTTCTCTAGTGAGCAACAAAATTGGCTATAGATTTGTCGTCAAACTGCCAGATAGAATACAGATCTGTGATTGAGACCTTTTTGGTGATATTGATCAAGAAGTGGTAGAGGAAGAGTTGGGCTAGCTGGGTGAATGTGAAAAGAGAGTGACTGGTGAGAGAGATGTACCAAACGAGAGCAACACCAGCAAGTGACATGGGGAACATGCGTAACAACAATGCATCATCATGTGTTATGAGATAACAAGCATGTCTGAATGCTCACAAATGTTGTTGTGGGTCTTCCTTACTCTGGAAACAAGAAAATTTAGGAAGTTCCCACTGACTAGGATATGGCTGGATTGGGACTGAGGGATGAATGGGTTCATTGCAAATTTGCTCATACGAGAGAGCATTTCATGAACCAAAAACAAAGGTCTCGAGACTAGACATTTTCTCCATCAGCATTTTGATTATAGCAGCTGACAGATTGATGGGTGGAGTGCCCCCTAGGTTGTAGGGCATTTAAAAGGTATTAAGAGGAGCGTATGACGTGGTTTGTTGCACTTGTGTAGGTGCAACATATGGGTAGCTAGTTATCGAGGTGGATGTTGAAGCCAAGGGCACTTGTGTTATGGGGTTGGTGGGCACAAATTGGATAGGGGCCATCAAAGGTGGTTGAGGGCTGGCCACACTTGTTAAAGGGTAGGTAGTTACTCTTGTGTTGATAAGTGCAAGAGTAGGGGGGATAGAGACCACTAGGTTTCGAAAGGGTGTAGAATTTGGTTGAGTAGTTTGAGGTTGAGGGGGTGCCAAAACCCCCATGGAGGTAGGTCTAAAAGGAGAGGCTAAATTTTGAAGATAGGACATGGTCAGGTTATTAGTTGAGGTGTTGGCTTGATTGTCTATGGGCTGGATGACAGAGGCAATGGATATGGCCGCCATCTCAACTAAGGAGGTTGGCATCCCATAAATTGGGTTACCTGAAGAGTCTCACATTTGGCTTCTCATGAGATAATGTTGAAGGGCCTTGACATTGAGGTCAAGGAACCTTTTGAAGTCTTGGTCCCCTTCAAGGATAGTGGGAGGCTGAGTCAGGGTCAGTTGGGTAGGAGTTCGTTCAGTTTTTGAATGATATGCCATTAGAGAACTGGTTATGGATGGTGAAGGCGGAAGTGGTTATTGCCTCATGTGGTCAAGAAGAGCCTTGGTTTGACTGCGTGTCAAAACCATTCAAGGCAAGAAAGGGTCAGGTTTTAGAAACTATGTTTTTCAGTCTCAGAAAACTAGAATGGGTGTTAGACAGGAAGAAAGTCAGATTTTAAGCTTGCTGTTTGATAAGAGGATTTTGGACAGTGACCGACGTTGGCTAAAAAAACTGATGCTAGTGAAATAGGTTGCTGATGTCGATCACATAACCGATGATGGCAAGGAAAGGTTGCCAATGTTGGTGGTAAAACCAATGTCAGTTACTGTGTTTTCCAGAAACTCAAAAAAATTTGAGAGTTTATGGAAGAAAGAAGAAAACATCCTCACTAGCTCAAAAAACCAGATAGAAATAGAAAATAAGATGGAGACAGGCAGACCCTAAGCATTAAATCCTAAGAATAAACTTTTAGAATCTTGTTGGCTTATGCCTTAGAGTGTGTTTGAGAAGTTGGCTTGTAGAACGGGTCCTAGAAGAGGTAGTCTAAAGTTGGTTTCAGGTTAGTTTCAGTGCTCAAGATATGTATTAGGTTTCGTACGTGGCCTGGTGCTAGGAGCTTGCTCCGCTCACTTCACGAACCTAGAGCTGAGCTAGGCCGCTTAGCTAGTATATACTTCCCCTAGAGATTATCCTTTGCTAGAGAATAGAGTGGGATTTTCCCTTGGTGGTGAAGTCCAAGTGGGATTGCTGAGAAGGGTAAGGTATCTGCTAGGTGATGAAATACTAGTTGAACCTTGTCTTAGGTAAGTTTAGATGTTTGATTTTGTGCAAGTGATTTGGATGTGTAACATAAGTGGCCTACAATTAATTCATGATGCGGTTTAATTACTAGATGTGTGGACTAAAAATGCAAGCAAGCAGAAATGAAATGCAAAAGATTTTAAGCCCAAAATGAAATGTGAGTTTGGATGAAAAAAAGTTGAGAAAGGGTTGAAGAGTATGAGTTGACTAGTCTAAGATGCAAGAAAGATAGAAGGATTCTTTTTAACCTTGATTATGATGTCTTTTGGAAGAGATAGAGGAAAAAGATGTAAGGAGAGACCTAATGCACCTATATGAAAAGAATGCTTTTGGAAGAAAAAGTATGAACCCAAGGAGAATTCCTAGGGTCCCATCGGGCGTGCCAGAATGTTTCCAAACAAGTTTTCACTTTCCACATTCAAAAGGAAATGAAAAACTAAGATAAGTGGTCTAGGGCTTGTACATACCTAGATGAAGTTTGCACACCAAATTCAGATGACTGAAGGAACTCCTCTTTGGTTGTGGAGGATGACACCTATAGAAGAAAGAGACTAAAACATAGAAGTTGTTAGATGGCTAGAAAGTGGACTGCCAAGCAAATGCTTGGTCCTAGAAGTGTAAAGACTTCTTGGAGGATGACAGTCCACTGATAAAAAGTAGAATAAAGTTAGAAATAGAAATGATAAAAGACAAAAATAAAAGAAATGAAAGCAAATGTGTACCTATATGTAGCAGTCTCCCTTCCATAGTCGCCGACATCAATGGTTCTGCCGGCGTTGGTAGTCAAGGTTGCCGACATCGGTTAGTCTGCCGACGTCAGTAGGGGCAATAGTCCTGGTAGCCGGTGTTGATTAGGGCAATGGATTTTGATAGGGTTTGAATGAGTTTTAGGTTAGTCAGGTCAATCAGAATGGTCTTGGGAGGGTCTGTAGGACTCTGATAGCTTGTGTTGAGTTGATTGGACAGAGAGTATTGTTTGGAGAGGGACTAAATAGGTGACAGAGGCAAAAAAGGGGGATAAGGGTGAGAGAAGGATTTTCAGCCTCTCCAAGAAGAATAGGGAAGGTTGTGTCAAGGATGCTTGGAATGGATAGTAGATAGAATGCTAATATATTTGAAATGACACTGAAATAAAAATAGTACAAATACTTAGCTATGGCATGAGTTGGCAGAGGTGCAGGAGCTATGTTTCCATTGTGGCTAGTGATGGAGATGTCATGCAATATTCAAACCTATATGTAATGATTGGTGATGGTCCTCTAAGATTGGAAAATGCTATCAAAATGTTGATACCTATGAGAAAATGAGAAGTAAGAATGCTAGGAAGCAAGAGCAAGAGAATTATGTTTCGCGGGAAGAGGATTCAAGATTCGTGATTAGCTGACTCATGATTAGTGATTAGTGATTAGCCCTAGTGAGAGGTTAGAATTTAGTTTAAGTAAACTTATGTCAGTGATCCCACCGGTATTGGCTGACATTTGACCGATGTCGGTGGGTGGAGAATGAGTAAAATGGCTATCAAGCCCGTTCTCCATCCACCAAGTGCATAATCCGTTGAAGAATTGTCGAAGGTTGGACCAAATATGCACGAGAGTTGGTTAGGTAGTTGGAAAGGAGTAATAATATGTCTTGGGTGAGTCACTTAGTCTTAAGGTGAGTCATAGGGTGGGAAATGGTCCAAGGCGAGGTGTCCTAGGTGAGGTGTTATGGGTGATGTGTCAAAAGGGGGGGTTATTAATTAAAAATAAGTTATTATTTTAAATTAGTAAGTGTGTGGGTTAGGAATGTGTTAGGAATGGACCAAGGGGGAGGATGACCAAGGGTTAGACATGATTTCGGTGTCTACACATAGACTATTGTGCTTCAATACTCTTTGTAACTTGGAGATAGGCTTGTGTTGGGAAGGTTATAGATGATGGTTCATGAGGTGAATGATTATGTTACCTTGAAATTTTAACCTCATATTTTGTCATTAACAACCATATTAAATTATTATCAAACATTTTATAAACCCCATTGAACTTCAATTCTTAACAATATCCTTCTCACAGTCTTGATGTGATTCAAGTTTACATACTTTAAGAACCTTGAAACCCTATTGTAGGTGTTGATTTACATGAAAACATGGCTTACCCTAAGTTTTATTCTCACTCATAGTCTACCTTTGATATAAGTCTCAAATTTATCACTTTTCCACAATATATTATCCGTACTCATTACTATACCCTTTTTGAAAACATGTTTTTCTTCCATGTAGGTCTAACTGTGTATGAGAACTTGATCCTTGTACAAACTATGCATAGTTTATATGTCTCAAAATTGATAAAAATATACCTCTAAGGTCACTTAAATTATATTAACCTTTCTTTAATTTCTTTAATATCTCAATTATCCTTCAAAAATTCAAATCTCTCCTTGTTTGCATCTTTAATATCACCTCTTGCTATCATGGTTGTAGGTGGAGATTAATTTATTGCTTGTATGGACTAAAATAAAGATTGGGTACTTAGATATATTGAGGATGTCACCATCATGTATATGATGTTATTCCAACTAAATAATAGTGTAAAATTCTCTTAAAATACCTCAATCTATATAACTTCATTTGTTTGCTCAATAAGACACTATAGATTTTCTTTGTCCTTGCTTAAAAATGACCCTTAGGCTCTATTTAGCAGTGTATTAAAGTTTGTATACAATATTTTCAAGACCATGATGCTTAAAATAGCCTTGACTCATTATTATCATTATATACATAAGATGGAAGTGTATGGAAGGTAGTGATATGTGATGGATGATGAGAAAAATTAAATGGATATGGAAATGGAGCTTTACAAAAGTCATGAATGGCAGTGATAAGACTGTATTTGGGGATGAAACATGATGGAGGTGAAATGAGACCTAAATCCAACCTATAGGTAGTCCTAAACACCATGAATGGAATATATACATAGATACTAATCATTCATACCTCTAAGGCTTTTGATAAGCATATAATGCTAAAAATAAAAGCCTAAGGATTTCCTAATAATCTTAACATATGCTAACTTTTCTTAACATTTGATAAACTATGACTGTGAATAGGTTTAAAGGTGATTGATAATTTTTGAAGGGGATAAACCTTGATGAATATTTGTCTCAATTTAATTAATTAAATATGACATGAATGTAACCCCTACAAATAAAAAATCATCAAATCTTGATAGTCTTTCTCTCTCATGAACTATACAATCTCTCTTTATTTGCTTGCAAACTATAAATTAGCTATGTATGCCTTTTTAAGATCAATAAGACCTAAAAC
Source organism: Torreya grandis (assembly GCA_037957365.1). NCBI lineage: Eukaryota > Viridiplantae > Streptophyta > Pinopsida > Cupressales > Taxaceae > Torreya > Torreya grandis. The sequence goes on from JARHVA010006353.1 coordinate 917,535, forward strand.
ATGTGGAAAAAAGTTGAATACTATCATTTTAAGGTAGATCATACTCCTAAAAATCTCAAAAAACTTCCAATTTTCTTTCATGATGCCCAGATGAGGAGAAATCTTAGAAAATTAGTTGCTTGCTTGGATGAAGAAGGCATTGTGAGTGCCTTAGCTTGTTAAGGATGGTGCATTAATTATATAGAGAGATAAATTGAGAAAATATCGAAAATTTTAAGATATCTCAAAATCCTTCCTCTAACCAAAATTTCAAACCTTTATTTTCACTCTCATGACCATACCATCTACAAACCTAAAGGGCTCTCTTGATGTACAAAGGAGATAGGTGGATGAAGAGAACTAGTTTTGATCTTGTTTATCATATTTTCACCTTGAATATTTTTGGAACACTTATATTCTCTTCATCTTAAATATATTTTCATTCATAAAGACCTCCATGTGAAACACTATTGCATAAGAAGCCTTAGAATTAGTCTTTTAGTCAATTTTTGGTTCATTAGTGTTCTAAAAGTGCAAAACTAATTGGATAAAACAAAAATATAAGTGTATCACCATCACTATAGTAGTATTTCCCTTTCACTTATATTTTTAACTATTTTTACCCTAAAATCAAAGTAGGTCTTAGTAAATTTAGCAAATTTAATACATCAGAGGAGCTAGCCTCATAATATTGAGGTTTGGTCTAAGATACAAGTATCCCACAGCTTATAGACCAATCCAATATTAATCTTGGTTTGAAAGAGATCTCAATACTATAATTAAATAGGTAAAAACATGAGTTGATAATATTTATATCATTCCTAGTGTGACATATATTTAGCCATTGGAGTATTCATTTGCATAATCTTGTTTTTCATAAGCAGTTTCAAGCACTCATATGGTCATCATCTCTAAGGTAAAGGGAAGATATTTTTCATAAATTCATTATTTTTCATGTGACTTATAGTGGGATATGGTATCCTATAGATCATATTTTGGTCATTCATCTCCTTATTAGTATCATTATGATCCATCCTAGTTCCATTATGACCCCTATCCATCTCATCCTCACCCCTATCAACCCTACCATGATCCATATCTACCTTATGATGAGCCTCACCAACCCTATATAGAACCTTATCAGTAATATGGTGGCTCATAACAACCCTATGATAATCCTCATGAACTTTTTTATCCTTCATGTGATCCATACTAATTCTAATGTCAACCACCCTTCTTAGACACAAATTTTTTTTATTATGAGTCGGAGGAAATGAAAAGGATGAACCAAATCATTGTTAAAGAAAATTTATCCTTAAGATAAGAAAAATCATGAAAAAAATATTAATAATCTATATTTATTACTTCCCCATGCCACTATCCATAGATTGCAATTCTATCTTAGAAGGAAGTTTTTCCAATCATGCCCTAATATGTAATACATTTAATATAAGAGACTCATAAACCCAAGTTTCCAACTTACAAACAACTATACAAATCAAGCATAATCCCAAATCTTGATGTCAAGGAGAAGCCTAAAATCATTTAACCCCCATCTTACCCCCTCAATATACCAAGGCCTTACTCTCATGAAAGTATATTCAAGGATAAATTTAGTAGAAATAGGAGGTGATGGTTGTCAAAGTTTATCATCCCCACGAGCATAATCAAGCATCCATGGAAACACCTTTGGATTTGTTTCATATTCTTGATTATTTTTAGGGATCCACCATGCCAATTATTGAGAAGGAAACTCTCCTTTATGAGGTAAATGATGAATATTCAACTGATTAGATGGAAGATGTGAGTGTCTTGAGTTAACATGAAGAGGAAATCACTATTAGGACACCCCAAGAGGGTGAATTGCAAGAGATTATTATGATGCAGTATAAGACACAAGATAAAGAGGTGCCAATTGCGTAAGAACAAGATGATTTCTATGAACTTAGTCATCATATGATAGATTCCATTCATCATGACAATTTAGGAGAACTTTTAGTAGTTGTAGAAGACAACTTCAAGACATCCAATGAAGATGAAAAACAAGTTAAATTTGAGAATATGCTAGATCATCAAGTTGATGTTGAAGATGAAAAAACTTCAAATGACCAATCAAGAATAGAAAATGATGATTTGCAGCTTCATGATCATGATGAAAAAACTCTTACTACACTTGAGCTTGGTGATAAAACAATTTATGGGCTTGTTTGATATCATCCAATTAAGTTACTCTTTACTTGAAGGTGATTTATTTTAGTTTGATAGAAGTAGTTCCATCAAGCAAGGAGTTATCTCTCTAAACACACCATCATAATATTTGGCTTATTATAAGATCACTTTTTTGAGATTTTCAAGAAATCTTATCAACTCCTCACTCCATATTCAGATGTCTCTCCAATTTTGGAGGTTGGAAATGAAGTCAAATGGCCTTAAGAAGTCATGAAATCAGATATCCAACATGATCATAGTCAATATCTCATGATTGAAATAAAATTAGCATTATTCTTACATAGTAAATGAATATGGGTGGAATATGATTGGGTCTTCGACTCACATCTACAATTCATACACCTAAAATTAGAACTAGAAGTCCAAACTACTTCCCCAAAAGGCCATGAACATGTTAATGATATTAGCTACAAAAAAAGATCTATCAAGATATGGAAATCGTAATTCAATGTTCCATGGTGGTCAATCAATTTTCCATTTGACCCTAGAGGAAAGATTTTGACTACAAGTTGGTTATTTTAAGTTTGTTGTCTTATTTCAATAAGTGGTTAGAATAAGTAGTATTTTGTTGGATTGTCTTATTTTTTTTTCCTTACGTTAGGTGTATTTGATTCTTAGTTTAGGTGTTTTATTGTATTGTTTATATTGAGTCTTATTATTTGTTATAGTCAAAAGAAGTGTCACAAAGTACAAAATCTATTTTGGTAGTCTGTGAGAGTCATCTAGCCATATTTTCATGTTTCAAAATATCATTATCATGGAAAATTAGTAGGTTATCTTGACTAGTAGGTTGGTCAACCCTTGTGAATCACCAAAATTTTTGGCAATTTGGTCTGTCAAGACCAAATACCAACCCCTATAACTTGAAACTTTTCATGGCACTATTATAATCCTCTACATGGTGCTATACTATATGTATGTTGACTAAAAGAGAAGATTTTATCTTTTAAATGATAAATTTATAGTCAAAAAACCATTGAATCATATTTTGGTCTCAAAATACTCCCATGTGTGAAATTTGTTGCCATATGAGTTCATACTTTGGAAGTATCTTTTTATACAACTCTAAAGCATAGTTTGGCCTCAAAAGACTCACATGTCTAAAATTTGGCCTCATTTTTATGTCAATTTATTTTTCATGTTACAATATCCCTCTTGACTCATAATCCTAATAATCGTTCCCTAAATTAGTGCTTTAAGGCTTTAAGTTTGGAAAATATGTAAGAAAATGGCCATTTTTATGTATTTTCATGCAAAAGTATATATTTTTACAGCCTTTTATATATATTAGAGGTAAAAATATTGAATTTTAGGATAATATAGGTGTTATTAAAAATAATCAAGGTGAAAATATCAAAAACAGGCTCGTACGGCCATGAGAGAGAAAATCAAGGTCTAAAATTTTTTGTAGAGAAAGGGGTCTAAGGGAGATTATAGTTTTGGGAATTTTTTATAAATTTGTCTCTCTATCCTTTATTAACCATCATTAAAAATCTAAAACACTCACTATTCCTTCTTCATCCAATCAAACAATCAATTTTCTAAGATTTATCCTCATATGAACATCATGGTAGAAAAATCAAGTTTTTGGAGTTTTTCAAGATCAAGAACCACATTCCCATGATATTATTTATATTGTTTACATATTTTTGAGGTTTAATTGATCTTGATAATACATAAAATGTAAATATATAGTCTACAGGTAGTTTGGATAAGTTGTACGGTTCATAGGTTGATCCATGGATTTTAAGATTCAACATGCATAATTTGTAGGTCTCTTTCATGTTCATGTGTTATTATTTAAATATTCTAAAATTTTAATCTAATTTAAATAGAAAATAATCCATCCATTTTATATTAATATGTTTATGTAGTCTCAGTTTAGCAAAAATTAAAGAAACTTAGCATTTGTTAAGGTTTTTGACGAATCCTAGGTTTCCATTTTAGCACCATATGCTTGTTCAAAGGCATAAAAAATATTATATCTTATTGAGGGTGTTATTATACTTGATTAAACCCTTTAATATTGTATTTAAATACACTTCACATGCTCATTTCACCTCTCTCTTATGTCATCCCATAACACAATCTTCACATTGCCTTTCATCACTATTTCAAGCCTTTCACTCCATCTCCAGTTTCTTTTCCATCATCCATTCATATATCACCACTTTCCATCTATTTCCATCTCATGTATTAAATTTAAATAAGTATTAAATGATATTTAGAAACACCATGGTCATGGAGATGTGTTTTTAAACCTTTAAACGTACTAAATCTTCATCTACAACTAAGTCAAACTCAGTCAAGATGTGTTTCATGAAGGTACTATTTTAATAAGAATAAAGAGAATGGATATCAAATGAAGAAGGTTTAACCATATCATAAAGTTAAAATTAATTAAGGAGAGGATAATAGTCTATTTTTTGACCTTCTCAAGGTCTCATTTCACCTATCTGTATAAAAGAACCCTACATAGTCACATGAAGGTATGCTACATAGTTATTATGAAGGAATGGTCATGGTATAAATGCATGAGTGAGAATTATAAAATATTGAAGGATTATTTATCCATATTTGGGACTTAATTTATATCTCAATCTAATTATTCAACCATAATCTTGTATTCAATGTCTCATAGGATACCTATAGGCTATAAGTCAATCTATATAGATAACAAGTACCTCGGTAGTCTTAAGACCTATCTGAGTTTTTTAAGGCTAGTTGGGCCAACCAAATGCATGTTTAATATGATTTTAATAACATAAATTATGTAAGTAAAATACATTAAAAATTCAAGGTCTTTTATATCTTAGGAAGCACTTCAAAAAAGGCTTACAATAATCTCTTCAAGCATACTCACTCATAAGACAAGAAGTAGATAGAGTAGTGATTAAAGACTTTCAAAATGAGAAAATATTTAAATGAGGTTATGGATATTATGGAGGTAATGACAATTAAATAATTATAAGACCATAATATATATCTTTGACCTTCTCAAGGTCTAAAACTATCTCAGTTCATACAGTCACACTAAAACATAGTCAAGTTACCTTTTCCAAGAAAGTCCTATGTTTTTTAGTTTTAAAAAGGACAAAAAACATGGATTTTGGGGTTATGATCAAGTTAAAATACATAATTATATATGTTGAACCGAAAAGGACATAGTCTATTATAATTTAATTATGATTTGATACACAATCAACTCCCAATCTCCACCTACATCTGAGGGCATGAGGACACTTCAAGGTAGATTTAAGGAGTTTTTTGGAGATCAAGATAAGTGGATGAGATAAGAAACAAGTGAAAATAAGATGTAATTCATATATCAAATGAACATCATGAATTTCCTCCAAGTCATACACTTTAAATTTCATGCTTGGGTTGTCTTAGTTTGTACACATAGTCAACTAACAACTACACTCATACCAACATACAATCAAGGTTTATTTCAATGAAATAAACTGTATTTTATATGAATAATTTTTTTCATCAATTAAAGGTATAAAAAATCTCAAATATAAACTAATAAGGTCTTAAACTAAATGAGATTAGTAATGTGCACCTACAACCAACCTAGTGGTGGATCTAAACTCAGTTTTAGATCAAGAATGGTAGGTGGAGTTGTGATTATGAACATTGAGATGTTTTTGTGTCCTATGAATTTTTTAAAAATATACAAGTGGATTTTGGATGGTTATTTAAACATATATACAAATCCTTTATCATAAAAATATAGTCAAGGGAAGCTACAATCCCTTTGTTCTTAAGAGTTCTTACTTGACTAAAGGATGCTAAAGATTGTAGGTATGTTGAGTGGAATGAGGTATGTTTGAGGGTGATGTCTACATGAATTAAAACTCTACAACTTTCATGAATTTCCAATGATTATTATATGATTATAAAATTTCCTTTATCTATTGAACTTAAGAGGAATATATAGTCATAGTCAATGTAGGAAGACATTTTTTAGATAAATTTATCATTTTGAGTACTTTATGGGTGAATTTAAGTTCTCTAATTTGGTATATATGATATAAATTAATATTTAAATATTATTATGTAATCCTAAAGGTTATATAATTAGTGTAAATGGTCATTGTTTTATCTTAGAGCTCTTGCAGTCATAAACAGTCATAGAAGAGACAAGGAGACTCAAATTGAAGGTTTGAAGAGAAGATAAGGATATTTAAACTCATGAAAATGTTTTGAATAAATGAGATATTTTTTAATGTATTTTAAATTTTAATCATGAATAATAAATCTAAATTTAATTGAGAAAACAAAAACTCAATCATTAAGGGCTTCTTAAGTTAGACTGTCAAGAAATCCTAGGCAAGGGAGATGATATTATGCATGTAGTAGGTGTGGAATAATTTTTAAATTAAGATAATAAGGAGTTATAATTACATAAATATATTATTAAACTGAGATAATATATCACTCAAATGCCACACTAACCCAAACATTTAGACTTAGCAGTCTTGGCAGTATAACCCTAAAGGTAGTCTTATGAGAATGGAGTAAGGTTGAAGTTTAGCCACCCAAATATAGTTGTAAAAGTGATATAAAATAAATTAATTAATATTATATGATTATATTTTACACCTCATATCACCTAAAATTTCCTTGAACATCAAAACTTAGTATTAGGCCTTTTAAGCCTAAAGCCAATCTTAAGACCTATAAACTCACACCACCATGAAGATTCTTTCAATAAAATATGACTTCATAATAAGGTGTAAGTGGATTTTTCAAGTCCCATGAAGGTTTTGTAAAGAATTTAAATCAAATTAAAATGTCATCTTTAGTCTAAAGAACAAATTTGAACTACATAGTCTACATACTCAATTCGGGTTGCTTATTTAAGAGCTCATATATTTCACCACATGAGGAGTTTGAAAAAATGATATTATAATGATTTAAGGACACATATTTAATTTAAATCCATTAATTATTGATTTTTATTAATTATATAAGGTTTATGAACCATCACTAAGACTTTAAGTAGGTCCAGAATGCATCCAAAAACCTACAAGCAAACTTCTCTGTGTACTTATCTTTGAACACCTTTTGCATGGGAACCTAATATTATCAATAAATTTGAAGGGTTATTTTTAATAAATATCCATGGAAATAAGTTCTATTTTATATGTCCATACTTTATGAACCATCATTAATAAGGTTCACCTCTAAAACCCTCCTTAAACCCTCCTACATACTAGTTTTGAGAAAAGTGAAATTTATTGCATCCAAACACCCATGAATCCCCTAATAACCATTGGAAACATGAATTATACTCAAAGAGGGTACTTTCCATGGTATTTTTATATACAAAACTATATGGACCTATCATAAAATAGGTTTTCTTTAGGAAAAAGTGAAGAAACAAAGGTACAAGATAGTTTAAGATGATTCTAACCATTAGAGAATGAGTTTTGGAACCTTTTTTACCTAATAAAACCATTAAATTCTCAAAAAAAAATCCTATAAATTACTTTATGAACTTCTTATAATCATCCAGTCTGTAGATGTGAATGACAAGGTGACCTAGTCAACTAGTTTAACCACTTTACAAGTGTTGTTTGCCTAGGAGGACCTATTTCATGATGTGAGTCATTGATTCATGTCTCAAAATCACTATGTTTTAAATTTTTAAAATTTTTATGTAGGTTATTATGGCCATCAAGTACAAGTAATTAGGCTACTAGGCTTAATTGGCCTAGTAGACCTATTTGGTCAATTAAGTAAATTGGAAAATGGTGTTGGAAGCTATTGATAGGAGATGATGCAGAGTATCCATGCCAAATAACTATTATTATATGTAAATATCATGCATAATATATCCTTAAGTGGATAATTAATTAGTTAATTAGTCTTCAATTGATTATTCCATGCACAACTGGTCCTTGAGTTGTCAATAACACATGATAGATCCTTATCATGAGTAAACAGATCTAAAGTGGCAATAAATGAATTTTATATGGTCTTAATGAAATAAATAGTTACTCACTTAAATTTATCTTGTGCTAAAGTAAGGATAAGTATTTATATGCCTATGATGACCCACCACCTTGTTTTCAACACCAAAGAGCTCATTCAAAGAGCATACAAGAGCACTATACATAGAGAGATGTCTTGAAGACTATTTACTACTAGTTATAAGTGAGTTGTACTTGAGTTAAGGATTGGATGACCTATTATTATCTCCTTTACATGATGTTCTCTTCTCTTCTTCTCATTTTTGATATATATTCAAGCTTTCAACCCTTTTTTAGGGATACCTCTCTTGGGGATGAGGAAACTCTACCAAGATTAAACTTTGTAACCTCTTTAATTAATATAGAAACTATTGTATAAACTCCATTACTATAGTATAGTGTGTTTATACTTATTCAAATGTGTAAAAGTGGTACAAAATTTCCCTTAACATGTCCTTATCACACCTATATGGTGATTAGTTATCTTATACAAGTTGTACGCAGTGTCAAAAGTTTGATGATCATGTTTGAAGTGTTATCTAGCTGAAAGTGTTTTAGGAGAAGCCTCTCATCCTTCATCTCCAAGTCATAGTCATCCATCAAACATTCATATGAAACATTATTGCTTAAGAACTTTGGAGATAATTATTTAGTCTATTTATGGTTCATTAGTGTTGTTATGAGTACAAATTTTAGTGGATGAACTATAAATATAGGTGTATCAACATCACTAGAATAGGATTTCCCTTTCATTTATATTTCTAACTCTTTTCACCCCCAAAGCAAAGTACATTTTAGTAAATTGAGTAAATTTGATACATCAGAGGAGCTTGCCTCATAATCTATAGTTTGTTCTATGATACAGGTATCCCACATCTTGTAAATCAATCTAATGTTAGTTTAGGTTTAAAGGAGATATGAGCAATCTGCTTCATTAGGGTGCAACTTGGGTTACTAACAAAACCTTAGATCATATTAGGAGTTATATGGATATACACAAAGGTCAATTTCACAAAATGTTTAACCCTAAATTTTTAGATGTGGGTAGATATGGTTAAGAAATATATAATTATTTCAAGATAAAGGGTGATAAAATAATATATAACATGTCAATTAATATAAAACTTAGATTAAAAAAAGTTATGAATTTATACAATTGAGATTGTTAAAATAGTAAAGTACAACTATTAAATATATTTAAATAAATAACAAACAATGGTACTTAGTTGCTTTTCTATGCATAAGAAGATATAAAATGGAAACAAATTTAAAATATGTAGGATTAGTATTATGAATTAGTCATTAGATTCTATAAATTGTGATTTTATGGTTTCAGACACTACCATCGATGCTAGCATCTAACTATGACATAGGTGATAAGTATGGACTAATAACTAGATTTAGAGGCAACTAACTTCTTTTTTTAGGGTTTTATATCACATTATTTAGAGTTGGGATAAAATTTATATCTCTTCACTAAATTTTCAAACCCTAACTCTTCACCCTTCTTCACCCTTATCTAATGGGTTCATGTTTTCAAGTTGCCCTAAAGGCCCCTCTATCAATGGGAATTTTCTACATATCTGCTACTCCAAAGATGAATTGTATTTATGTATTTATCCCCTATGTGTGAGAAAGTGTGTTCACAATGGTGCAATATGATATATGATTATGCATGCAGTGATCTAGCTTGTAATTTGGCAAATATCACGCATGTGCTACTCTTTAAATTCTTTACACTTGTAATATGAATTATCCTATGTTTAATATGAAAATAGGTATGAATGGGGTAGAATAAATTATTTGTGTAATTTATTTATTTGGATTATCAGGTGTTTTATTAATATTTTTTAGATGAATAAAGATAAGGTTTAGACTTTTATTTATACCACACCTTATGAAAATATCTAACATTAAGGTTCAATATAATAAATAGGACAACCCATAAGTTTTAAAAAAAATTAAATTGGATGAATTTTGGATACTATACATTAGATAAAGATTTGGACACTACCTTTGGTATTTGTATCCCTTTTGTCTAGTAATGTCTAGATGGCTAAAAAACATGTATGGAATTAAAAATGACATGAAGAATGTTTATCAAGTTTTAATATTTATTTACAGTACATGAAACTTGGGTTATCATAATTATATGAATTAGAATAAGATATAATCATTTAGGAAATATTATATGGATAATTTGATCCTTTTAATAATAGAGAGGTCTAGAACTAAAGGGTAGAACCTTGATTGATATTTATCAGATGTACAAGATTGAGATGTTATAAATATTTAGTTTTAATATATACATTAGGATTTACCTATTAGCATGATTAATTTAGGATGTGATGGCCCCTCATGAGGGAATATAGGTATAAAATAAATATATGGGATCTTAAAATGAGAGGATGGATTAGAATTGAAGGATGAAGATTAAAATGGAGCGGTAAGAGTGAATAAATAAGGGTTGGGTCTTATCAGGATTTGATGATGATAAAATAAGACTATGATGAGCATGGATATAATATATTAATGTGTTTATGGAAGTTATTAAATCCCTTGAGATAAGTATTTCATTCTTATATTAGGTTTGATTCATTTGATTTTGCCTAAGAAATGATTTATGTCAGAGAGTTTATTGCGAATGATATATCCTGATGATTAAGTTATGATCTTGATTTTCCCCAAGCAATGACATATGAAAGGGATTAGATTTGGAATGATATATCCTGATGATAAATATATGATATTAATTTTACTTGAGAAATAATATATACAAAGGAGTGTATTGATAATGATATATCCAAATGAAGTTTCACACTATGATTAGATTGATGGATTATTGATTGATTTTTAGGATATGCAAGAATAAATCTTGGAATTAACCAATTGAATGGATTGATGATGTGATGATCACATTGATGGATGATTTTATGATTGATTAATATTTTTTTCAAATAATGAATTAAATGAGCATACAAGGATGCCCTTAGTAGTAATGGATTTATACACTTGTTATAATCAAAATGGATTGATTGGATTGATTGGATATGAATAAATCAAGTTTGGATTAGTTTGGATGAGATTAGATGAGAGTATATTAAATAAGGATTCATGGTTCATGTTATATTTTCAAACATGGGTAGTTTTAATTGGTAATTAGTATCGATTTTTAGTTAGAATAAATGTATGGTGATGATGGATGTTTATGTTAGGAACATGTGACCAAACTTGCATAAATTCTAAATATTTAAGCAATCTTATTTTGATATAGAACATGATAGGATACACCATGATATTTAACACCATGATGTCATTATTTATGAATTCTATAGGACTTACTTGGATGCAACAAAAAACAAAATGCATAAACAAGCATGCAAATGAATAAAACATACGCAAAAAAACAAATGTTTTTGATAGATCTTAATTTTTTGATTTTGTTATCTATGTTTTCTATTATATATATATATATATATATATATATATATATATGATTTTATTATTTGAATATTAATTATTGGTATTCTTAGGGGTGAATATGAATGAATACAAATAGATATAGGTGGATTAGGAATAATGAGGTATAATGAGGGAGTGACTAGGGATGGATGATGGATATCCAAGGACCACATCATGTGACAATGTGTTCCCAAGTCAATGAAGTATCACTTTTTAAATTATCCTAATATTTTTCTAAAACATATCTCAATATTTCCTCCACGTCCTTATCAAGGTCAAAGATGAGGAGAGGGATGGGTATGATGGGATAGATATGGGGATGGTCTAGGATATCAACAATGGATGTATGGAGTGAATTTTCCTAAGAGTAGGGTATTTATATAAAATATACTTATGCATGTTTTGAGAAACTATTTTTCATCATGGTACTTTCTAAATGCACTATATAAATGGTTTTCACTTGTATAAAATTATTTATTTCCTCTTTCTAGATTTATTTTTTATTTTTTCTATTTTTTTAATTTGTTTATGGAGGTTGATGATCCTTAAAGAAGATATTTATTTGAGTTATACTTTAGTAAACTAGTATATTGATCTAAACTATCATTATGGCAAAACCATGTCATTAATGTGTCCTTTAAAAATTATTTCATTGAATTCATTAATTATTCATTAGGATACCTTCCAAAACCTTAAATATGTTCCATCATGGCCCTTATTATAGAGGGTACCACCAAGGAGGGTGATGTTGGATGTATATTTTGAGGGATCTTATATTATTATGTGAAATATTTATGTGGATGATTTTATCATGGACATAGATGAGAAATTGATGAGGCCAAGGGGGGATTGGAACCAACAATATCACTCACCCTTTAAAATTTTTATTGATGCATAACTTATTCATATAGCACTATGTTAGATGTTATGGGATCAAATTTATTTAAAAAATTTGTTACGAGGTAACAAAAAAATTCTCCTTAGGCCTAAGAGTTGTGAGTTAAACACTTATAAAATTATCAACCATTTTCATATTAATATTGATGATGCAATTTTCAAGTTATATGGAGCCATTTTGATCTTTATTTTGATTTTATGATAATTATTGAAAAGGTCTATCACTAATGTACTTTGATTTTGAATTGTTTTTATTATGTGATTGATTTTAATAGAGTAACACTCCCTATTTTGTGAGGTATGATGATGTGTCAAGATTAACTTTGAAACCTTACTTGTGGTCTCCTATCTAGGAATCATCTTGGATTACATTAAATTTTATAATCTAATCATCACTATAAAATAGGTTTAGTGGTAGGTGGTTATGTTGGTCCCAGCCAATGGATGTAGGATAAAGGACATCAAAGTAAATGGTAGGGTTGATGGTGTCAAGGAAAGTATTAATGGTGGAATTTAAAGGATTGGTGGTAGTAATATCCTCATAGAGAATATAATGGGACCATGTTTTGATGTCAATTAAAACTTCAAGAATCATTGAAGTGTCCCTAGTATGTTTGAATTGATTCCATGAGATCCTTGATTGGTACACATGTTGATTTATTCTAACATTTTGTGTTCATGAATACCAAGTCATTTGAATTTATAACTCATGATTTGGTAAATTTTATTGGAAATAGGATACTAACATAGGAGGCTACGAAATCATTGTTTATAAAGGATTCATATGAGTTTTTAATTTTTTATCATGCTAGTAAGTTGAATTTGAAAAATAATATTGACCCAAATGGATAGGATGTTAATTATGATTTATTTTTAGGCCACTATAGAGCATAGAATAAGCCATATGAAGTTAATATTTGATTGATTGATTGATTTATTTAAAAGTACCTTATTCACAAGAAACTTAGTAGTTTAAATTTTGATATGTAGGCAGAGGTTGTGTAATGGGCCAAGTTGGTGGTTAATGATGTATAATTTTCCAAAGATGGGATCATCAAATATGGGTTCATTAAATATGAGTGGTCCATAAAATATTATATCATAAGATATAATTAGTCCATAAAATATAGGTAATTGATTAAAGATAGGTTATTGGTCAAATATGGCTAGGTCAACAATATATTCAAGAAAGGTGGGATGATCAAAGAGTGGTTCATCTAATATGGGTGTACTAATGATGGTAAAAAATTGGATATTTTTAATCATTGATAGGATTTTTTTGACCTTGATAATGTTGTGTAAGAGACTAATAATGTTGTATAAATTGATTTTGGCATCCTCAATTTATCATTTTTAGAAATGGATGCACTTGTTTATTGTGTAAATGATATTCCTATTATAGGATACAACTATATAATGGTTTCTAAGGGTCATAATTAGTGGGGTACTAATTTATAAATGGTTGATTAGATAATTTTCAATTGGGGGTTTGGGATAGATCATGAAATTGACATTTTTGGGTTTGTTGCTTTAGGGTTTGTTACTTGTCCCTTTTCTTCAAAAATTTAGAAAGTAATATATTATATGTTTCATGATCTAGATTAGTATGATATGGTTTATGGTGTTTTGATTTATTTTCAACTTTGACTGATAGTTTTGGAAAGTGGATCTTGTGTAACTCAAGGGCCTAATTGGTTTCAGTATTTGGATGGGGTGGATCTTCATAGGATTGATAAATAAATGAAAATCTTGGTGCCAAAGGATGGATGTGGGATGGTAGATTAGCTAACTAAGAGCTCAATTTTTTAATGTGATCAAGTATAATTTCACTTTGAATTGAGGTTATTAGATTACGTTTCCCTTTATCATAAACTTGTGAGATATTATGATGGGGATTGTGACTAGTGAATGGGATATTCTCCATTTCCATGAAGTGAACAATATCATAAAAATGGAATGGATGTTAGTTGAAAGGATTTTTTTAATTTTAAGATGCCATTGGGATTGATTGTAAACTATTTTTTCATAAGGGGATGCAATCAAGACACATGTGAAAGCACAACCTAGCTATTCAAGTAGGATTATAGGCATATGGTGGCCCATTGATGATACCCTAAAATTCACATGGTGGGTTATCTTTGGTAACATTTTGTTCTTAGAACCACTTTCCGTATTTGACAAATAGTCTTATAAAATAAGATAGATAAAGATAGATAGGGGCACCCTATATATAAATTTTGATACAATGAGTCCCAAATCCATGTGGCAAAGGTGTTGTTTTGGACCTAGCTATTGGTGGGATGGAACCACCTCACTTCATGGCATGAGTAAAATGGATGGACACTTAGCCAATAACAATAACACCCTTTGAATTTGTATATCCTACTAGAACATAAAATTTGTCTCACATTGGTTGATGAAATCCTAGTCAATTGACCCTATAAATATTTTAAAAAATTAGGTGCACACTATTTATGATTCCCAATATTTCCTTATAGTGTGAGGAAAGAGCATATATAGTGTGTCATTGGGATAAATGATTTATGTAGTCCACTTGTGATTCCCAAGTTCACCTTTGAGAATGAGGGAAGAGCATACATGGTGCAAACATAATAATAACACACACATGCACATAAACAATATGACAAAAAATCATAATAAAGATTTATTGATTTATTAACTAATTATATTGATTAGAGTGGTGTGTGTTTGGTTTGATTATACAATCTTGGATAAGCAAACCTAAAAGGCCAAATTCTAGTAGTTTTATCAAAATTGAGTCTTTAAAACGTGATACCTAATACACAAGAGGTTTGGGAGCATGAAAAACACCAAATAATGATCCTACAAGTCAAAAAAATATTATTATGGATGTTTAGGATGTAAAAATAGGCTTCATATGTGCAAATACCATTCTAAAATACATAGATATCACATGTCACATAGACATTATGGAATTTACATAGACACCACCACAAAATCATAGATGCTACTAGAAATAAATAGATGCCACTCTAAAAAGATGTCAATCTACAAATATTCCACTTTATAGTGCATAGACATAACTATTTAAGGATAAATGCTACTAGATTCAAATAAACATACAGATATGTTATTTTTGAAGATGGAGATGCCAATATATAAGGAAGATATGTCAAACCATAGGAAAACATGATTTTAAATCCAAAATGAAAAATTTAACCTATTTTTTACCCTAAATGACTTATAATTTATGATTACCCATGCAAACATTCCCTAAAAAGAAAGAACAATCAAAATAATTATGGGATTATGACATCTTATCGATCATGCTAAATGTATCAACAATGAAAATGTTATAACATATAAAATTTATAAATCAAACATGATGTAAAAAATTCAATCTAACAAACAAAATTGAGTAAATGAGAAGTGTATATTACCTCCATTTACCATAGAGATATCCCTTAATTTTTTGATTTACTTAAATTATTGGATTATGGATGCTCAACAAGGCTCATAAAAAAATTTAGGAAACATGTCCCATTGTCAACTAGATTATTAACTTGATATATTGATGGATTTATGGCTTGGTTTATCTCTCAAATGGTTTATTTTTCTTACATCAAATGAGCTTTCTTATAATGATGAGTGTGAGCTCAATTTATAGAGTTTGACCAAGAGGAATCGATGTTTGGATTTGGAAAGCATATGAGTAATGTCATTTATTTAAGATGGAAAGTTGATGCATTATATTTTATTTATGGATTTTAGATATTATGTAAATTATATTTCCATGGATTTTATGATTATACTAATTAACTAGATAATTCAATTATCTAGTTAATTAATCCAATATGATTTATGTAAGATAGGAAAGTTTTAAGAGAAATATGATTAATTGATTAAGGGGTGATATGAATAGTGTGGGATATTTAGGGAAGTTGATTTATGGAATTAGGGTTGAATAGGGATGAATATGGATATATTAGGGATGATACGGTATGAAATAGTGAAATTAGGGTTCAGTATGGATGGTATAGTTAAAATTTAACATGGATGAAGGTATTAGGGATGTAATGATGATTCAATTGGGGGTTTGGTATGGAATGTGATGATTAAATGTTAGAATTGATATCAAAGTTATATATTTTAGGTGGTAAAAGGCCTAAAACTTAGGTAGAGATTTTTTAAGTTCCAAAAACATATTTTTGTAGTGTGTTGGTGTTGTATAAATGTTTATTATGGATTTAAAATCTTTAAAATATAGCATGTTTAGTGTAGTCATATAAAATGTCACTTGAGTGAAATAAGTGTCACTTGATGACACCCATCCATAGATTATAAAAAGAACTATATTAGGGCCTATTATAACCATTTTCCAACTTTTAAGTGGGTATTACACATCCCTAGACATCCCAAAATTAATCATAGACCTTCCCCTAGGGATTCAAGCCCCTAGTGACCTAGGTGTTACCAACTAGACACTAGTGTGATTCTTTTGACATTAGCGCATTGTGCTAGTGACTAAGGGACCATGTTAGTGTCCCTTGCCTAATTTAAACCCTAATGGATATGTTTTAAATTCCTAAGACACCTAGGGTTGTACTAAACCTATTTCACACTCCACACAAGCATCAAATTAGTATAAATATATGACTTTAGCCCTTTATCCACTATATGGAAATTATATGTAAAATTCATAAAAAAAACTTAGAATAAGTTGTGTCCATTCAATTTTATTAATCATTATTCTACCCTAATTTTACATATAGTCACCTACAACCATCCCAATCCTAGGATACATAGATTTCTAGTCTTAGACCTCATTCAAAGAACTCAAGTTGACACTTGTACTAGAATTAATTTTCACTTTCAATAATAAATTAGGAAGGATAACCACATAAGTATTTATCCACCCTTAAATTAATTGTATTTAAGCAACTCTCAACATAATAGGGTGTTAAGGATGTCTAGCTTACCCAGCTAACATCACACTTTTGCTTCTTATGATACTTAATTACCCTAACAACATGTGGGTCTAGGATTTTATCCTTAATAAAATAAAATTAGTACATAGATATTGATTCAATGCTCATACACATATGTACAAGTAGATCAGACTCAGTTATAGGTGTACCCAGAAGCTCAAATAGTTTCTACACAAAAGGCACTTACTCTAAAAGTGGGACACTAGTATGGTGTGTTACTTTAAAAGGTATATTTATACTATCCATTAGGTTTTTTGGCACATGAACCCAATTTTTGATACTTATATCAGCTTCCATGACAATTTTCATCCTTTAGATCATCCATCTGAATCAATTTCCATCTAACTAATTATTTGTGTCATTCAATATTATTTTTATAAATATTAGATTAGGTCAATTCTTGCATAAATTAGTGGTTATATTTATTGTATATTTTATATCCTAATTTACCATACTCATACCATTTAAAAACCTAGGGTTTATATTGCATAATCTTTTAAAATTTAAATCATTTGGTGAACCTGACTTAGAATACTACATAAACCCTAACACTATATGCTATTAGGGTTTGTGCCCTTATTTTTCATGTTTCCCTAAGATTTGTTAGAATTTTAAATTTTTATGTATTATATTTTATGAGAACTATTTAATTTTATTTTCTATAATAAATCTCAAAAAGTTACTTCTCTTCCTTTAAGAAGTGCTAGGCTTAGTGGTAATCTTATTGAGCATACTTAAATTCCTTCCTTTCAATCTTATACCATTGACAAAGGACCAATTACAACCCCCCTAATTTATCCTTCACACATATATTATGTGGAATTAAATGATAATACATCCAAATATGATCAATATGATCAAGATCAAAATGATACATAAGATGGGAATTAGGACATACTCCCACTTAATAATGAAATTCTTATAGTCAATAGGGATGATATTTTAAAAAGTATCATAGATATACTTCAGGAACATCCCAATGATCATGAACATATTATGCAATCCATAATGTAAATAAATAAAAAACCTAATAATGTTTAATATTCTACTCCTGATCTAGGCAATAATTCAGGCGATAATTCGAATGACGGTTCCACCCTAATTGATGATGGAACTTTTGGGAGACATAATTTTTGTATCGTAGCTCCAATTGACTCACCATTTGAACTGTTGGAAAGATAAGAAAAAGGAGAAAGTGGTGAGATTACATGTATATTTTATTTATGTATTTTTACCCCCAAAAACCCAATGAAAGGGCCCCAAAATTTGATTTTAGTAGTGCAGTCTAAAAATAGTAAGTTTTTAAAAATAGTAATTCCTCAAATTATGTATTCTTCTAAATCATGGAAGTTGAACCAATTAATCTCACTTGATATTGGTGACCTTCCACATCCTCCCCATGCTTAAAAAATGTGTATAAATGAAGATGTAACCAAAAATGGAAATCAGACATCTCTTCCCAGAGATAAGCATATAGTTGTATTATGATCTTGAGTAATAAAATATCTCTTCTCAGAGAATTCATTGTTACTATGTTATTTTTGTGTTCTTGAAATACTTTTTTACCAAAAATTCTTAGTTTTGGATCAAATCTCCTAGATTTTAATATTGTTATACTTAATTTTGTGACAACTTAGATTATACAACTTATTTTAACTCAGTAACCTTAAAAAATAGAAACACATCCTATAGTAAGTTGCTTATCTCCATATGTAAAATACATTAGTAATGAGATCCATGATATTTAGATCAAGGTGTTACATCTTTTTCATGGTGTTATGATTTCATCCCATGTTTTAGATTCTCATGTTCATTTGCATACACCTTTGGCACAACCAATAGCAGTAACTTCTTTTTCATCCATATTTGTGGCACCAAAGATTACCTTAAATGATGGTAAGGGTCACCCAAGGCACCATATATGAGATTTAAATGCAACATGTTTGGACTCTATGTCCAATGATTAGCTCCTTACTAATTTTTTCCCTTATAATTTAAAGGAATATGTACTACAATGGTTCTATGATATTTCTAATCAGTCTATCACAACATTCATACCACTGTTAGATATTTTTGTCACACTTTTCAATCAAAATCAATGATAAGGTTTATGATCAAGTGGAACAACTTAAAAAAATCTAATGAGCTAATTGTTGACTATTTCTTGAGATATAAAACTATATTAGCAAAGATGACTAGCCCCATGGTAGATAGATAACTCCATTACATATTTAAGTAGAGCTTGTTACCATCATTACACAAAGATATCCTATTAAATAAGTTTCCGTCATTCAAAGATATTTATAATATAGTAAAATAATGATAATTCAAGCTTCTCTCTATGGGAAAATTAAATTACACAACTAGATTAGATTCAGACACTAAGAGTGTCAAAAATACCCATACAAAGTTAAACCTAGTGAGAACAAGAATGATTCAAAATTGATAATTAATGCAGCTTCAGAGCCACCTCCTCACTTGGTTTTATCAGATCCTCTAAGGAAAAATTTTATGACTCTTCTTCAATCACCAACATAGTTTATATAATATCTCTTATAATACAATGTCATATCTCTCCATCCCATCAAATAGGTTGATATGACAAGTCCTCTTCCAAATAACTATGATTCCAATGCATTTTATGACTATCACAGGGAACTAAACCATACTAAAAATAGATGCATTAAATTGAAAGATAAGATAAAATATTTTGATATAAGATATTATAATTGATCTTGACACTCCTAAAAATGAACCTAGACCACAAAAAATTTAGGCAAAAAAATTAAAAATATTTTTAGATTGATTTCCAGAACATATAACTAATGAAGCATCAAGAACTTAAGGTGTTCACTATACTTATCAGACACATCCACCACTATAATCCTATCATAATCAAATAATTCATACACACCCTCTATATAATATTATTGTGGT
>JARHVA010006354.1:0-5000 GCA_037957365.1 Torreya grandis
ATCACCACCAATGCTAGATTAAGGTAATTTGATCAAGTGGTGCATCATGAATATAACTGATCCCTAGAGATAAATATCTATCTAAAAACTTTGGCCAAAGTAATGTTTGGAAAGACATTGGTCATTTAATATGTATGATTTACATGCATGTGCGATATCATGTTAGAACATATTTTTATTTATGATACACATCATGTTTTAGGAATCTTATAACAAATGTGTACTACCATGTCTTTCTAGATTCATATACCATCACTATTTGACTATCCATGAAGGGAGGGCCATTCCCTATTTGGGGGGGATTGTGCGAGGGATCAATGGTCTATGGTTAGTGTATAAAAGTGATTGGATGATTTTCTCCCTCCCCACTATAGTACTTATTTAGAGTAAACACTTGAGATTATCAGAGATATAATATTTAGTGTGAATCAATCTCCATTGAGCATTGTATCTATAATAGTATTTATGTTAAGGCATCATGCCTATTAGAAATGTAATTGATTCATTATTATGAATTGACAATAATGGTTATATTATTGCACCAGCCATGGGTGGATTTTAATGTTATTACTTTCCTTATGCATTTATGATAGTTTACATAAGTTGCTAGTGATTAGTAAATTTTATTGCTACATGTTTACTTATGATTAATATACTTAGTTATTTTGTTAAGGTTACTAATTATATTCTCTTGGTGGATTTTAATGAAAGAATAAGTTTTGAGTAAATATTTAAAAAAAAATACTACATTATTCTAGTAAATCCCTTTGGGGATGTTATATTATGGTATCAGAGCTGAGGCTTGAACTCTATGATCTAATAAGTCTACTAACATTTTCATATTATTATTTTACTAGAAGGAAGAATGGGGTGTGATAAAGAGTATTGGGTGAGGAACCTTAGAATGTCAATGATTATAACCCTCCATTTGATCCTAATTAATTTACTACTAAACAAGTAACAAAGTTAGATCATATTCTTGTAGCCATGAATGATAATAGGTACAAAATCATATCCTATGAATAGGAAATTCATAGAAAAGAGGAAGAAGCCCATTAGGATGAGCTTGAAGAGCATCTTACTGAGCATGAAATTCCTCAAGAATAGAGACACAAGGAAGTGCTTCAAGATATGTGAACATGTGTATCTATAGAATTTGCAAGGGATATGAAAAAGGTGATTCCACCTAAGTTTGATGGAAACTATTATGGGAGATAGAGATAAATCATGGTTGACTTAAATGGAAAAGTATTTTGAAGGTTTGAAACTACTTTGAGGTCAGCAAAGCTATTTGGGAAGCATATCAGTTGGCTAGAGAAATAGCTACGTGATGGGCCAACAAGAAATTAGACATGAATCTAAATTAAACCACCATTACTTGGGAGAATTTTGTAACACTATTTAGATCATGGTGGCTTCCATAGTTATATTTTGATTAGAAGCTTACATATTTTCAAAATCTAAAGTAAGGAGACTTATGGGTGAATGAGTACTGGGAATAGTTCACCAAAATTTTAAAATATGTACCTCAATATCAAGTAGGTGAGAGGTTTAGGATTAGGAATTTAAACATGAGATTAAAACCCTAGATTGGTGGAGAGGTGGATGTTCATGGACCATCTACTATGGAGCAAGTCTTTGAGAAAGCAGTCAAGTAGGAGTAAAATTTGAAATCTCTTACTTAGGTCAAGGACAAGTTTAAGAAAAAGTTTGGAAGTTAAAAGATATATTCCAAGAAGAATAACTAGAAGTATAGGAGTAGAGACTCTAAGAGTCAGTTTAAGAATTAGAATTACAAACTTAACAATGGTTCAGATAACAAGAAAATTGGTAATGATTCCAAAGGCAATTTCAAGGGAAAATAATAGTCTGATAAGAAGGGACCACCAAGAGGTTTATTTATCTATGGAGATGACAATTTTATGCATGAATGTACCCAACACAAGTTGAGGAACAAGCGTTTTACCCATTAGCAAGGAAATTTTTATCAATGTATTCATGTGGTGGTATATAATCGATAAGCCGAATTCTAAGCTTCACCCATAGAACTGTTAGATATTTTGTTTGAATATCTAGTTTCCATTTTGATAGATACGGGGATACAAAATATTTTATATCTCATATAATTCTAAAGGAAGTTGTTTAATAAAGTTGGTGTAGTAGTAAATGTATGGTTGATACAATATAGGAATGATTCTAAAATCTAGGTTGACAAGTGTGTAGTTGAAGAAGAAATTAGATTGTTGAGATTCACAATAGTTGTGGACCTTTATGTAGCACCACTAGGGTCATATGATGTGATCCTAGGAGTCAATTAGATTGTGAAGTATAAGACTAAGATTAATTACTATTTGAAAAGGGTTGAGTGTCTTGATGATTCTAGAAATCATACACTAATTTAGGGCGAGAAAAGGGAGTTAAGGCTTATACAGATTTATGCAATACAACTCAAGAAGGTCTAAGGTAAAAGACATAAAACATTTATCATCAAGATAAATGAAATGGAAGAAACTAATGAACCATCAATTTAAGATTATCCTTTCCTTATGAATTTACATGATGCATTTCTAGAGGAATTACTAAGATTGCCTCCTAAATGGGAGTTTGATTTATCTATTGATATCAAACCAAGATTAAAATATCAGTCTAAGGCTCTGTATATAATGATAACCACTAAATTAATCAAATTAAAGGCACAATTTTAGGAATTGTTGTCCAAAGGATTGATCAGACCAAGTGTGTTACCATGGGGTATAACAATTTTCTTTGTTAAGAAGAAGGATGATACTCTTTGAATTTGCATTGATTATCGAATGTTGAATAAAGTGACCATAAAAAAGGTATCCACCACCATGAGTATATGATATTTTCAATTAGATATGAGGAGAAAAGGTCTTTTATAAAATTTATCTTAGAGATGGATATCATCAGTTAAGAATAAAAGATGATGATATTCCAAAGATTGCATTTAAAACTTACTATGGGCATTACATGTTTACAATGTTACCATTTGGGTTGACTAATGCACTTAAAAAATTCATGAATCTCATGAATAGTGTGTTTAGAGATTAGCTAGATCATTTTATTTTGGTCTTTTTATATGACATTATTATATATTGAGGATGAAGAACATCTTCAACATCTAGATCTAGTTTTGCAACATCTACAAAAACATAGGATGTATGGTAAATTGGTCAAGTGTGCATTTTAATAAAAGAAAGTGAAATATCTAGGACACATTATCTCAATAGACAACATTTTTGTTAATCTAGCTAAGATAAGAGGCATTATGGAATAGCTGGTAACAATGAATGTCCATGAGGTAAGGAGTTTCATGGGATTAGTAGGCTATTATAGGATTTTTTTTTGAATTTTTCCAAGATAGCTAATCTAATTACCTATCTAAAATGTAAGTATAAAAGTTTTATTTGGTCATATAAGTGCAAATTAACTTTTTAGGATTTGAAAAGAAGGATTAATTCAATACCAGTGTTAAGAGTTCTTGATCCTAATGGTTAATTTTTAGTAATCATAGATGCATCTAAATATGGACAAGAAGGGTCCTTATGTAGGATGGTGTAGTATTAGCTTATGAGTCAAGGAAGTTGAATACTTATGATTTTAATTAAGTCTCTCATGATCTTGAACTTTTAATAATTATTCATGATTTAAAAGTTTGGAGACATTATTTGTTGGGAAAATTATTTGAGCTTAAGACGGATAACTTGGGACTCAAATACATCTTCACCTAACCAAATTTGAATGCTCATTAGAGATGTTGGTTATAATTTTTTTTTTTACTATGAATTTGATATCAATTACAACAAAGGCAAAGAGAATATAGTGGATAATGTCTTACTTTGTATAAGGTATATAGTAGTTGTGGCTACTATAAAAAGTAATTTCAAGGATCATATGATAGAGTTCTCATAAGAAGATGAATTCTATGATCAGGTTAGGAAAGCTTTGTCTGAGAATGCTCAGAATCCTAGGTATAAATGATATAGTTTAGAGAGAGATGATATTTTATGATATAATGGAAGGATGTATGTAACAAATCAGGAGATATGAGGAGCATAGTGCTAAAGGAACTACACAGAATAGTATATTCAAGACATCTATGAGTAACGAACCTAATGGCAGAGCTCATACCACTTTACTTCTATAAGGGAATCAAGAAAGAAGCAACAAAATTTGTGTCATGTTGTCTAAAATGTTAGCAAGTGAAAGTTGAACATGTGCATTTGAATGGATTGTTATATCCACATGACATACCAAAGTGGAAGTGGTAGGTGATTAGTATGGAATTTATTCAAGGATTACCATTATCATAGAATATGCATGATATGATCTTCGTTGTAGTTGATAAAATAACCAAGGTAGCATATTTTATACCATATAATTTGAAAAATGATGCACCAACTCTTGTAAAGAGATTCATAAAGAAAGTGTATCAATTACACGGTTTTATAGAGAAGAACATATCAAATTATGATATGAGAATGACTTATAGATTTTGGTTAAATCTAAATTCAAATTTGGATATGCAACTAAATTTCAACATTGCATATCACCCATAGACTGATAATCAAATTGAGTTAATCAGGTGTTAAAGGAGATTATCTATATATATTTCATGGATCATCAATACAAATGGGAAGAATACCTTACATTGGTTGAGTTTACATAAAATAAATCATACCAATCCACTTTAAATATGGCACCATTTGAATCATATTATGGGAGAAGGTGTATGACACCAATAAGTTGAGACAAGTTAGAAGATAGGGTAGTCTTTAGACCTAAGATTATTTTAGAAATAGAATATCAAGTTAGAACATTTAAGTAGATATTAGTTGAGGTCAATGATAGGCAAAAGAGTATGCTAATCTAAAGAGAATATCTAGATAGTTTTTAGTAGTGATAAATTATTTTTGTGGGTTAAGACGTAAAAGATCTTGATTAAATTTGGGAAGTTATTAAAAATTTCACTGAGATAT